>CAUJGJ010000313.1:8644978-8647478 GCA_963170055.1 Halisarca cf. caerulea | reverse complement strand
GACATGCAATATGCAGGAAATAGTATTACTGGTGATGGTTACAGCTTAATTACATACCAGCTTTTAAGATATAAAACTACAGAATTATGGAAGAAGTGTCAAGGCAGTTCAAATATGCTGTTTTTTGGTGTAGTATGTCATGACTCCTTATGAATAGTGATTCTAACTTTATCAATCTCTTTCTATGGACCACTATATACACAAGTATGCATGGAGTAGGCGACAGCAGCAATGCAAAGTGATGCATATGCATGCTACAGTGATAGGCACACACCTGTCCAGTGCAGGATGTATCACAAATGCCGTACACGTTGAAGTTCTCCTGCTGAGGTGGAATGACCGTGAATGGAGAAGCATCAGATCCTACAGCCAATGATCCCGAATCGTACTTCCTTGGAGTGTCAATGTAGGTGATTTGGAATCCCGAATAGTCTGTTACTCCTAATCAGTGGACAATAATATATCATACTTGGGATTAAGACATAAACATACGACATAAATACTCCCATATACACATGCTATGCACACATACAGTATATTACGCTCAATGTGCGCACAAACACACAGTCACACACACACACACACACACACACACACACACACACACACACACACACACACACACACACACACACACACACACACACACACACACACCTGATACCATGTTAGGGTTGTCGTAATGCATTTCAATCATCCAGTATTCTGCACCTTGTGGACCTCCGAAAGAGAAACTTACATCTTCAGGGAATGTAAATGCCTGTCAAAATGAGAGGGTGACACACTGAGTACTGAAAATCACAAGTAATTTGACAATGTTCAACCTAAATCTGAACACACCAATGCATGCACACAGTACAACAAGTTACTGTGAAATAAACAAGAGTCCAGAGTTTCATGCAAACAGTACATACACACATTGAGGATCAGTTCGAGAACACTCTGTACAGTGGACAGGATACCATCCGTAGGTTTGGCATGTACACACTTACCTTACCACCAACGGCCCATGCTGCTACCAGGTTACCCTCAGTACAACCAAACAAAGGAGTGCCAGCCTGCTCATCATTTGTGAAGCACTTTGCCCCAATCAACTCCTCTTCTGTAAGAGTACCAAGTTTAATCCCGTTGCAGGAGTACAGTAGCATGTGGTGGACGTGAGGAGAGGAGGGTTCATGGATGACTGGAGAGAACTGTTAAGAGGGACAATGAAAAGTTATGAGTCAGTCTGTCTGTCTAAGAGATTAGATGAAGAATGAATCCACACCACCCACACCCACACCCGCACACATGCACATACGCACTCACACACACACACGTATGAACACACACACACATAACAAAATCTCTACTAGTAACTCACTCTGATCATGTGTTTGACTGCAGACCTTATATCCCGAGGGGTTCGGAACCCAGCACACCAGTAGGTAGTGTCAGCACTTGGGATGGTGATCTAGGAGGATGACGAAAATCTTAAGAAATACCCTCACCCATCAGACCACTATTATAATAATTATTATAGTTATAGCTATAATATAGTATCACTGAACCACAACAATTCAGATACAATTTAAATATATATTACTTATTATGCAGATACTACAACATAGTCAAAAAGAAAAGCTTAAAAGTAATAAAATAACTTACAAACAAAAATAGCCTACAATTCCTAATCCCTAGTCCTTCAGTCCTCCTTCTCTGACCACCTACCTATCCTCCTTCAACTTAAACTTTTAGTTCCTAAACCTCCTCCGACCTTGATTACTCACCGTTCCTTAAAAACGTTTTCACAACAAGAGTTTTTAGATGATCTGAAAGTAGTACCATGGCATGTGATGGACCTTTTTGATGACCCTGATGAAAAGGTAGACACGTTTAATAAGCTATTCTCTGAAGTTCTTGACATGCACACGCCTCTCAAAACAGTAAGAGTAAAAAAGAACCCGACACCATGGATTACTAAATCTATTCGAGATGAAATGGATAGACGTGATAGGCTTATTCGTTTCCACCGCCGAAACCCATCCCCTGCTTCCAAAAGTATTTTAGGGCACAACGTAACCATGTAGTCTGGCTTCAGCGTAAAGCAAAATATGATTACTTTCATAAACTTTTCAAAAGAAACACACAACCTTCAGCAATTTGGAATACTCTTAAGCTTGCCACATCCTCATCTTCTCCTTCTGGTGCATGGTCATCCTTTAACACTGATCCTTTAACGATAGCAAATTCACTTAACAATCACTTTGCTTCTGTTAGCTCTTCCAATTTTGCTCCAAGTTTTGATTCTCTTCCCCCTTCAGAGCCGTTCACCTCTCAAATCCTCAGTCTCTCTACAACCACACGTATCAGATTTGGTAAAGGAAAGTCTTGTGACTCTTAAACGTAAGTGTACATGTGCTACCGGTATTGATAAAATTCCTTCTTCTGCCCTTATTGATGCTCGCTCTGTCATCTGTGATCCTCTTTGCTCGATTATAAATTCTTCGATTATTACTTC
>CAUJGJ010000313.1:8622478-8632478 GCA_963170055.1 Halisarca cf. caerulea | reverse complement strand
CTGTGTCAATGTCAATCCTTTCTGTGTAGTTACAATTAATCAGAGCTAAAGCACTCAATCGCTCCTCTGTTTGTGATGCTCGTAAGTAATTGTTCAGCCTTCTAAGGGCCGATGCAGATCGCTCACAAGAGCAAGAGCTCAGTGGTAGGGTGGAAAATAGCTTTAGGAGGGTGAAAAGGTTTGGAAAGGTCATAGGGCTGCACTCCTTCATGCACATGCTGAGATTTGATGGTCTTTCCTCATATTTTTTACTGATCCATCTTGACTTCCACACACAATACTCCTCATCAATGAGGTGACACAAGGGTATTTGAACCAGAATCTAGTAGACGTATTTTGCTAAAAGTCACCATCACAAGAGCACAATTAAGTTAACAACTGATTGTAATGCCGAGGACACGCTTACCTGAAGGCTTAGATTTCTGGCAAAATGCTAAAATATCACTATTGCCAGCTGCAGCTGGTCGCTTTGACATGGCTATACTAGTCTACACCACTACACTGTGGACTATCATAGCCTATGACCATTCACCGCACAACAATTTACCTTGTTTACAAAGTATTCATGATTGGTTCTATCCACAGACAATGATTTCATTGATTAATTGAGTGACAGATCAATCAGTCAATGAATTCACTACTACTTCAAAGGGCTCATAAGGCCTGTCTGCCAAAGGTACATGATAAGATCAGCTAGGAACAATGGTACCATCAAATTTGTACAGGCCTTAGCCAGCCAAAAGGGGGGTTCAGTCGAACCCCCTCGAACCCCCCCTGTGTACAGGCCTGTATATATACCTCTGCACTCCATATACATATCTGCATACACCTCTATTATCACTGCACTGCATGCATGTGTTTTATAGATATCGATGTCTATATAGGATACCACATATACATACATGCACCTGCCCCCCTACTATACTTTGTAACTACCCCCCCCCCCCCCCCACCATCACCCTGCTATATACATACAATACATGCATCAAATCTATGTGTATATCTTGCGCGGCAGTCATTCACTGTAATACTCAAGCCGGCTCCCCCCCCCAAAATTTTAATCCTAGTTAGAACCCTGATAGTTGTGGTAGAGGCACTAAATTTTGTGCATGTGGCATGTACTGTATAGTGCTAAATTTTCGAGGAGCTAGAAAACTTTTGCATATTTTGGGGATGAGCGCTGGAGCGTAAAATTTGTGCTCTGTGAAAGAATGGTGCACTATTTCCAAGGTCTGAAGGACAGATCCATGAAATTTATATCTGCAAATATTTGAAAAGTGGCCAACCACAAAACTAGCTCCTAGCTCCTATGTAGCTTTAGCTCCTCGAAAATTACCCTAGTCAATGTACTTTGCAATCAAAAACTTGGTTGTAATTCACAAATGGACCAATCTCCGCTATATACTGGACTAGACAATGTACCAAACCAGGTGTTTGCGATTGAATGTTTGCAAATGCACACTCATTCGCAAATACTGTATCTTGAAGATATGTCCTGCGAAAATTAGCCCCTATATACTGTAGCACTCATCCCAAACACACTGTATTGCTCAAATATCATATGGGAGAAACCCACCCGTATTATGTGCACTCGTGCAATACAGAACCTGCTCCATCAACACACATGCAGGAGGTATGAGACGCATAATACTCACTGGGTAGATCTTGCGTGAAGGGACTGTCCTAAGTTGTTGGAAGTTGAAGTCGTAGTTCAAATCTTGGTCAATTGGAGGAGTCACCTCAACACCATTTCTGTACTGCTTGAGTACAAGACCATGACCTGTTGTGAATAGAATGGATGTGGAATAATACAGGAATGAAATGATGATGAAATGTCAATGTACAGCATGAGTATAGTAAACATGCATAATATGCTAAGGTAAAAACGTTTAAAAGCTTAGCACTCCATTACTCAGAACTAACCTGCCAAGTGCGTGTGGAGCATATTGGCAAAAACAGTAATTCCATCTTGTGGGAGATGCTAAAGAGAAGACAGCTAGGATTCATACAAATATTTTTTGAAAGGAATATTACATTATTGCCATTAGTTTGTGTTCAATTATGATTATAAAGCTATAATATAGCAGAGCAGGGATAAGTGCACATCCACAGGTTGTCATTACAATCAATATATAACCTTCAGGGATCCCGACCCTATGTGCGATGACCAGCAAAGGTCTATGCAGAACAGATCATAACTTAATAAGGTGGTCGGGTGCATGAATTTGCTCATGATCACTACATATTAGAGGACATGCAATATGCAGGAATTAGTATGACTGACATGGTTACAGCTTTAATTACATTCCAACTTAAAAACATAAAACTTTAAAAAAAGTTGCTGACAACTTTAGCATCGGAAAGATTAGGAAAAGAATGCGAAAGCAGTTTAAATATGTTGGTTTGGTGTAGTATGTCATGGGCCATTAAAATGAGTGTGATTGGGATTCTAAATTTACCAATCTCTTCCTATGGACCACTATATACACAAGTATGCATGGAGTAGGTGATAGCAGCAAAGCATAGTGCATGATGGAAATGCTACAGTGCTAGGCACACACCTGTCCAGTGCAGGATGTATCACAAATGCCGTACACGTCAAAATTCTCCTGCTGAGGGGGAATGACCATGAATGGAGTGACATCAGATCCTACAGCCAATGATCCTGAATCGTACTTCCTCGGAGTGTCAATGTAGGTGATTTGGAATCCAGAATAGTCAGTTACTCCTAATTAGGGCACAGCAGTATATATAGTATCATTAAGACATAAACATACCACATATTATATATATATACTTCCATTTACAGATGCTGTGCACATGATCAATGTGCAAACAAACATACACATACACAAACACACACACACACACACACATACACACACACGTACGCACACACACACACACACACACAAACATACACACACACACACACACACACACACACACACACACACACACACACACACACACACACACACACACACACACACACACACCTGATACCATGTTGGGGTTGTCATAATGCATTTCAATCATCCAGTATTCTGCACCTTGTGGACCTCCAAAGGAGAAACTTACATCTTTGGGGAATGTAAATGCCTGTCAAAATGAGAGGGTGAAACACTGAATACTGAAATTCACAAGCAATGTGACAATGTTCAACCTACGTACATCTGAACACACCAATACATGCACGCAGTGCAACAGTTACTGTAAAATATACTTGACTCCAGAGTGAGGATCAGAACACTCCGTACAGTCGACAGGATACCATCCATAGGTGTGGCATGTACACACTTACCTCACCACCAACGGCCCATGCTGCTACCAGGTTACCCTCAGTACAATGATAAAAAGGAGTGCCAGCCTGCCCATCATTTGTGAAGCACTCTGCCCCAATCAACTCCTCATCTGTAAGAGTACCAAGTTTGATCCCGTTGCATGAGTACATTAGCATGTGGTGGACGTGAGGAGAGGAGGGTTCATGGATGACTGGAGAAAACTGTTAACAGAGACAATGGAAGTTATGAATCAGTCTGTCTGAGTGATTAGCTGAAGAATCAATCCACACCACCCACACCCACACCAGCACGCATGCATATACGCACTCCGTACACATGCATGAATGCACACACACATAACAAAATCTCTACTAGTAACTCACTCCGATCATGTGTTTGACTGCAGACCTTATCTCCCGAGGGGTTTGGAATCCAGCACACCAGTAGGTAGTGTCAGCACTTGGGATGGTGATCTAAGAGGATGACGAAAATCTTAAACATAAGAAATTCCCTCACACATCAGACCACTACTGTATTATAATAGTATAGTTATAGCTATAATATAGTATCAGTGAACCACAGCAATTCAGATACAATTTACTAAATACTACGGACACTACAACATTGTCAAAAAGAAAAGATTGAAAGTAATAAAATTACAAATAAAAATAGCCTACAAAATTGTACCGCACAATCTCACTGGTTAAATTTTGTTTACATGCAAGGGGATACAGCCTATGGAATAGCCTTAGAGAAGTAACACTTTCACAATATTCCTCACATTTCTAAGAAGAAACTGCAATGTCTTAGCTCCTGCTTCCACTTCTGGTTTGTCTCCTCCAAGGAAATAAACCCCATATGCTCCTCTTCTGCTCATGTGGTAGGAGAATGTGTCTGAATCTCCATAGGCAAATATGACAGGTGTGCTTCCCTACCAAGGAAAGACATACAACTCTGCATCAGCTACAATAGTGTGTGTGTGTGTGTGTGTGTGTGTGTGTGTGTGTGTGTGTGTGTGTGTGTGTGTGTGTGTGTGTGTGTGTGTGTGTGTGTGTGTGTGTGTGTGTGTGTGTGTGTGCATGTGCGTGTGCGCGCGCGTGTGTGTGTGTGTGTGTGTGTGTGTGTGTGTGTGTGTGTGTGTGTGTGTGCAGTGTGTGTGTGTGAGCAAATTCATGCAATCATACCTCAGTAATAATCCTGTCATGGTTGACACCACCTGTACTACCAGTATCCCCAGTATCCAGGTATCTCCAAAACTCCAAAGTGGTCCATCCATGTTTTTCCTCTCCTCGGATGAGATTGAGATCATTCCTCGTGTCTTCCAGAGGAAAACCGTTGGCACCAGCATACCGGTCCTAGTACAAGTTGTTGAAATGAATTAAAAATCTGAATGGTATCAACTAATAGTCCATAAACATAGAGTTACAATTAATCTCCCATGCAAGTCAAGGAAGCTAACAATCGACCACCAAGGATCAATGCGCAACTGAGTAATCATTCTTTGATCCATTCTCAAAGCACATACGTTCTTTAAAACTTGTAGGTAGGCATGTGTGGCACTGCATGATTGTGTGAGCTAATACTGTACATACATTTAGCTACCTTTCTCCGCAAGTACACTCACCTGCAGAACCGTCTCTCCTTGATCCATTACCCAACCAACAGCAAGATCGGAGTTGACCATGCTACCTTTCTCAGACACACCTAAACCGACCCATCCCGTGGTCTTCACTCTCACAGCGATGTCCAGTCGACTGGTTTCCTCCGCGTACTTCCAGTACAGCTCGTACGTGTTGCTGATCAGTACAAGGAAGTTGGGATAGCGTGCCAATAATTCCGAGTTTCCTGCATTTGGAGGTGCCTCAGTATGTGAGTCCCCAGCAGTAAGGCCTGCAATAAGTCCTACAACAAGTAAACAGAGCTTCATTGGTAATAACAGGCTACGTCGTGTTTGGAGGACACCAGTTGTGATGGGTGCTATTTTATACACATTGAGGTTGTTTTATGAGGAAATGATGTCATTCCTTATGGCAAGTTGCGGTCATAATCTTACTAAAATAATATACTCTAATAATATACTAATACTACTTATAATATAAAGTATAATATTAGTATACATATATATACATTATATTAATACTAATGGGACTTATTATATTGTATTGTACATTTGTATACCAGGTGTCCAGAGTCTCCTGGCAAGCACTGCATGTTCGTAGCTATAGAAACGGACATGGTGGTGCACATGACCAGATCACATGTACAGTTGGTAGACAACCTGGTAACCTCACCATCTAACTCCATGGTCACCTTCTGGTTTACCCAGATCCGTAAACCTTTCAATAACAACTTTAAGTAGATCCTGCATGAGTTTCTATTGCATTTAGCAGACCATATGTAGGAATATTGTATATGTACAGCATATCATAATATTATATTATAATATTATATATATATATATATATATATATATATATATATATATATATATATATATATACTATATATAATACAGTAATACACATTGCAGCAACAGTAAAAACGTATTCTGGAACTTGAGGAGTACTTACTATCCAGGAGTATGTACTAACCTATAGTCTAGAACAACAAGGTAGGATTTCTGATTTTAGCATTCGGGCAGGTCACTAATTACATTGGCCATGATGGTGGCCATTTGCAGCATCATTTTGTTCCCATACCCGAAAGAACTATTAGGTCTGGGAATATGTATTACGAAGCCTGAACTACGTGTACATGCTCATAGCTAGTAGTGAATAGAGGTTCCACTGTACATATGTAGTAGGTATCAGATGAGGTATTCAATTTGATTCTTTATTCTATGAAAACCCGATAGTCTACAGACCTACAGGAAGTCACGCTCCTGCTGCAGAACGTCCTCTGTTTATATAGCACTTGCACAAGTGGGTGCCAGGTTACATCACCCAACCGCAATGCTGACATAGAATAATATTATTCAACATCCCATTGCAGTAGATCGTCGGACCTCATGCAAAGCGTAGGGATTCTTGAATGCATTAGCATGGTTAACTTCATATGACTTGGAATGTGTAACCTACAATATAGAACAATAATCTGATAGAAGAAGGTTAATGGAGAGCTCAGGGAGTACATTTTATAGTGGGACCTCCAAATAAGGACACTTTGGGACAACTCTACATGTTGCTAGTCGATAGGCTGCCGTCCTCCTACAAGGTGTGCGCATCATGTTATGCAATACGATGTACAACTACAGATCTAGGCCAAGAGGATGTAGCACTGAGGTTATTTTCTACATAGCCACATAGTCACATGACTCATACTTTCTATAGGAAAGGTTGATTGCACCATAGATCTCTATGTTTGCATGACTTGCAATATATTTCGGCACCCAATTTCTCCCATTAATCAGGAAGTTGTCTGACTTTTGCTTTGCTTGTATGTATTCTAGTCCCAAGGTTCAAGATCCTAACCAAACAGAACGCACACATGCACACCCACCCACACTCACATGCACACACACAGGTAACACACACACACACACAAACACATGCACACGCACACAAACACATGCACACACAAAAGCTCACTCCACCTGTTTACAGTGATAACTTGCCCATAGAGACTACCTTAGGCAGACTAGCTCTTCCTATTACAGTACATTATAGAAAGAAATCTCTGACAGTTTATTTCTGCATATTATAGTGATTAAATGGTCACTACCATGAAAGTTTAACTGTTTATAGTGAATTTCTTAGACTAATATTATGAATAAGAACTTTTCACTGTCCTTTGGGATTTCTTATATAATGAGTTTTCACTGTGTCAAGGAAGAAGACCACCACCTTCTATATATACAAGCAGGACAATCGATCTCTTTCAGTATTATCATTGCATGAAGCTGCCTGTCTTTTTTGCTGCTTGTGTATGTGTTCTAGCACTATTAGTGTACACAAGGCCTGAAGTAAGTCCTAAAACAAGAAAACTGAGCTTCATTGCTACTTGCTAACTGGCTAAGTACATTGCGTTTGAAGGACATGAGCTGCAAGGTGCACCATTTCATACACATCAAGTATGTAGTTTTGTGAGGAAATGACGTCATTCCTTACAGGACGTTGTGTAATCACACTATTTATACAATAATCACATAATAAGACTTATAATAATATTATTATAGGACTTAACCACAATTTTCCCAGAGAGCATGGCGGCATTGCATGCATGGGTATAAACTTTATAGCTGAGTTTGCTGCATAACATCTTTGATCTTGGCTAATTTAAAGACTCGGGTTGCTGGAGAGTGCACGATGGGGGTTGTCCGCTCTATGCTCATGAAACTGAGTAGTGGCACTGCTCACTTCCAAGTGGAGACGTGTATAGGTGGCAGGAAGTAGCACAAGAAGATTGAGGGGCAGGGTGGCGGCTGTACATATATAACAGCATGGGGCAGGGTGGCGGCTGTACATATATAACAGCATGGGGCAGGATGGCGGCTGTACATATATAACAGCATGGGGCAGGATGGCGGCTGTACATATATAACAGCATGGGGCAGGATGGCGGCTGTACATATATAACAGCATGGGGCAGGATGGCGGCTGTACATACATAACAGCATGGGGTAGGGTGGCGGCTGTACATATATAACAGCATGGGACAGGGTGGTGATTTTTGACGACAATGCCATATAATATAGCTTGGTACTTAAAATAGCAATATTGGTGGAGGAAAAGCACTTTGAGCAACATTAAAGGAACTGCAGAGATGTAGACTAATAATATAATGATTTTGATTAGAGCTGGTTAGCCGCATTCTTACCTGGTATGTACATACGTATATTTACCAGTTTTTAATAGCCTCCTGGTAAGCATGCAGTACACGTGATCAGATCATATGCGTAAACATTCTGGTCACCTCACTATTCAAATCCATGGCCACCTCCTCAGATACCCAGACCGCATAGCCCTATCAATGATACCTCATACTTCAATATCGAGGAAGCGACCTCTGCGCATGTATATGACCTTACTGGAGTGAAATCATTCACACGGTAACAGAAGATAGCTGGAGGGCTAACATGAGCTTCTAGCATTTCCTCCATAACATCATGTATACGTATATAGGAATATTGTATATGTAAACTGTGAAAATCACTATAATAGTAATTAATACTGTAACACTACAGCAACAGTAAGAATGCTTTCAATAGTGATGTTAATAAAATGGATGGTCACAATTCACGCCGAAACAATAACATACATTATGGACCTTGCTTAGTACCAAGTACCTTGAAGGGAAGAAAAAATCAGTACTTCTTATCAGAGCTCGAGGTACTTCCTATCAGGACAGATTTATGTACTGTACATATAGGAGGGGACAGAGTGAGGGGTACTTACTATCCAGGAGTATATTATATATACTAACCTATAGTTACGAGGTCTGAACTACAGTGGAACCTGCCTATTCCAGCACCTCTATAAACCAGCATTCTCCTAAACCGGTCAAGGTTCTATGGCACTGACCATTAATTTACCATACAAACTGACCTCTATAATCCAGCAACCTGCTAATCCAGCACTGTTCTTCATTCCCCAATGGGTGCCGGATTATACAGGTTCCACTGTACATGTATGTTCATACGTAACTACAGTAGTAACAGAGATACCACTGTACATACACATTAGGTGTCAGTGGAGAACAGTCATTTTGATTCATTATTCTACGCTTACCCGACTCTACAAGACAAACAGGAAGTCACGCTTCTCCGCTTGCAGAGCTTCCCTGTTTGTTTCACACTTGTACGTATACTTGCGGGTTCCAGGTCATTGCATCACCCGACCGCAATAGAATTATTATTCAACATCGATCCCATTGCGGTAGATCCTTCTCGAAGCCTAGGAATTGTTGAATACATTAGCATATTAGGTGACTTGAAACGTGTAACAGTAGAACAATATAGAGTGAAAAACATTAATGGGAAAGTTTGGGCCGGCATACATATTACAGTAGAACCTCCCAATAAAGGACACTTTGGGACAACTCTATATACATTCTTTTCAAGTAGGCTCCCCCCTTTGGGAGGTCAAAAATGTATTAGAACTATACGGACAACTATTTTGGAACCTCAAGTCTTGTCTCAAGCTTGTACAGAGATTCATTACACTGTGTCCTTGTTTGGGAGAGTGCACTATCGGAGGCCCCCTGTACAGTGAGACCTCTATTAAAGGAACCTCCAAAATGCAGCCACCTCCTTTTAGGAGGACACCATTGCCCTGCACCATTGGAAGTCCCTCACATTATCATGTGCACATCAGAATACTCTGCAAAGAGGACACCTCCATTTTACAGGAAAGCTTACTACGTTCCTAAAGGTGTCCTTGCTGTGGATTGTTCATGGTGTACTCAAATCATACAGGGAAACCAAATCAGAACAAAAACTGAAGCACAAGCAGACAGCAGCTGATTGTACACACTGCACGTACTTGAACAAACATGGACACTTCTTCAATGCGTGATACTAAATGAAACATGATTCAATATGAAATTTCCCAAGGAGAGCCAAATACAGAGGACCCTCTCATGAGTCTGTGAATAGAGAAAACCTCCTATTACAGCAAGTCATTTTCTGTGGGTGCAGAAAAAATGTCATGAAAACACCATGAATGTCATGAAAACACCATGAATGTCATGAAAACGTGGACACTTCTTCAATGCGTGAT
>CAUJGJ010000313.1:8617478-8619978 GCA_963170055.1 Halisarca cf. caerulea | reverse complement strand
GATCTTTCTATAGAGGATTATCCATTGATTGACAGATCTATAGTGAAGACTAGCATGAAGGCAACAATTAAGGTTGCAAACACTTCCTTGACCGTAGTGGTCTCTGTGTGTGTGTTGCGATGAAGTTCAGAAATGACAGATATGAAAAATATTCACTAACTGTAGTGGAACAAAGTCAAATGCGATGAAGTTTAATAATGCATGATGAATGAGAGAAGAGTAGCAGCCAATACAGTCAGGAATGATGAGAAAACAACAGCATGTGATCCACTGGTTGGTCCCTCAGCACTGATAATAGCCTACAAAAGAGATATAATTTAATGTGAGCTGACAGTAATTCATACTGCAATGTTAAAATTTATTTATTATAATCTTTTTGTTGTGTGTGTGTATGTGTGTGTGTATGTGTGTGTGTGTGTGTGTGTGTGTGTGTGTGTGTGTGTGTGTGTATGTATTTGGTGAATTTATTTAAGTATTCCTCAATTCGTGTGTGCATTCTCATATGTGCATGCATGTGGTGCAGCAGTGTAATACATGACATGTGAAGTACAATCGTATCCCAAAACAACATGAGGCAGACAACAACAACAAACACATACTTCATTGATGGAACATGCACGGGATATATAGCTGCTGTTGGCTCTAGAGGCTTCATTCAGCATCACAAGATTCTGAACCCTGGAGTCTTCATTCCAAGGGAAGTTGGGGTTAGGCAACTCAACACCAAAAACCTGCCTCACAGTGCTATTAGTAGGAGCACTCAGATTCACAGAAGGCAAACGATCGATTCTGAAGAGCAAGAAGTGTGTACGTACATAAGTTGAACAGTACTTCATCCATCTTCACAGATACATGGCATTACTTTGTACACTAAATGGTACACTATACATCATGGTGTAATATTACTATATTGTATTGACATTTATTATTAATAGTCAACCCTGATGTAACATAAATGTCCTGGAGTGAGGCCTAAGGCTCTAATTCTCATGTAAAATAGAGCTGACATGTTTATTCACCTAAGGGCTGGTAGGAGATATTCCAGGTTAGGTCCGCTGCCACACAGTGTTAGTGGAGTTCTTGGATAATAGAACATGAAGTCCAAGCACATTTCTTGATAAGTACCAAGTCCACCCTGTGAGTTTCCAGAAGATGAGAAGGGTAAAACTGAGAAATGATACATACAAGTCATGTATTTCTGACTGCATGTGTGTGTGTGTGTGTGTGTGTGTGTGTGTGAGTGTGTGTGTGTGTGCGTGTGTGTGTGTGTGTGTGTGTGTGTGTGTGTGTGTGTGTGTGTGTGTGTGTGTGTGTGTGTGTGTGTGTGTGTAGGTAGGTGTGTGTGTGTGTGTGTGTGTGTGTGTGTGTATTTGTGCATGTGTGCATGCGTGTGTATGCAATGATATTGTACACTAGGTGATAGTTATATGGACCACACAAAGTGGGCCTCTGTTTCAGAGGTCATCTTAGTTTGTAGCGCACTAATCACTCTGTAATTTTCTCTCACTCACAAAAACAGCGGAGTTTCTGTCCAATGTTTGGTACTTGCATATTAACTCCAGCTTATCACCCTGAATAGAATGAAAGGAATGACAGCGTACTGTAGTTGCAACAGTTGTATCATGTGGTGGAACAACTTGAAAATACACATTCGCACACGTAGTAAGCTTATTATATAACGTTTTATGTAGTGCTAAACTTCTCTACTGACACATCCGAAATTCACCTCAATTCGCCGCATAATCACTAGACATTGTCCCAGCGTGTTACACTATTGAGGTTAAACTGTACTATTTTGGATGGAAGAGTATATCGTAATTTTGGGGGCACATACTGTATAGTGCAGAATTTTTGAGGAGCTAAAAAACTTTTGCACTTTTCAAGGATGAGCACTGCGTGGATTGCAAAATTTATGCTCTGTGAAAAAATGGTGCACTATTTGCAAGGTCTGAAGGACAGATCCGGGAAATATATTTCCGCAAATATTTCAATATTGTGGCCAACCACGAAAATTTACCTCCTCAAAAATTTGCCCTATTCAGTATATATTATTTTGCAGATCAACAACTTGGCTGTAATTCGCAAATGGACCAATCTCCACCATATATTGAATTAGACAATGTACCAAACCAAGTTTTTGCACTTGAACATTTGCAAATGCATGCTCATTGAATTTCGTAAAATTCTTGAAAATAATGTTCCACAATAACCAGCCCCTATACTGTAGCACCCATTCCAAACACAAGTGCTGTATTATTATTCAACTATCATGTTGGAGAAACCCACTCGTGTAACATACGTGCACTCATACAATACAGAACCTGCTCAGTCAACACACTGGAGGTACGAGACCCATAGTTGCTCACTGGGTAGATCTTTCGTGAAGGGATTGTCCTAAGTTGCTGGAAGTTGAAGTCGTAGTTCAAATCTTGGTCAATTGGAGGAGTCACCTCAACACCATTTCTGTACTGCTTCAGTACAAGACCATGACCTGTTGTGA
>CAUJGJ010000313.1:8602478-8612478 GCA_963170055.1 Halisarca cf. caerulea | reverse complement strand
GATCACAAGATTGCAAAATTTTTATTTGTAATATGGTGGCCTGCTTTCGCTGATCTGACTTCAAGTAAAACTATTTTTCGTTCTGTACTATCATATTTCATGCCCAATTTGTATATATCTCATTAACCTAGTTAGTGCCTTTGCATGTGTGCACGTTAATATATAATGATTAATTGATTGATTGATTGATTAATATCATGATCACTGACTGAGTATAACAAAATCAAGAAATGCCCTTTGTGGGTATATTGAATAGTTACATTATTATACTAAATATCACTACCATGACAGCACACTTCCTGCACAATCATGTATTAACATTATTATTTTTATTATTATTATGATAATGATGATAAAGAATTTTATTATTATCAAACTAAGACAGGAAAGAAAAAATATTAATACTATATTATTATTATCGTAATGACATAATACAACAGAACAGAAGGTATGATGTGTATACGAACGATAATAATGAAATAATAGTGGGCATGTATGATGAAATGATAATTCTTATTATAGAAGGTAACTACACAGGTGGCATCCCACACCAGGAGCCTCCCTCCAACCATGGAGTCATGGTGATACCATTAGAGTGATTGCCATCAGCACGATGGAGTCCAATTGGTTCTAAATGACAGAGCGGGAAATGATGCTTTTCAGTGCATTGTGACAAACCATGCGGCCTTGACTCGAATTGCAGGATAAGTTATGGCTGACCGAATGTGTGTCGTTATCACACAACTCGCAGTTGTGCATGAGGTTGACAAATCATAGTTCCCACTCTTGTAGTCCAACAGCTACACAAACTTCATCATAACACATTGGCAGGCCATGAGATGAGACTGCATGGGGGCACATTGAGCCATGCACCTGACTAACTAGAGACAGCTGCTGGGAGCTGGGCCCTGGATGACTCATCTTTGATCAAATTGCTCAACGTTCATCCCAAGAAGGCAGGTAGGGCAAGATGCAGAGCAGGGCTAAACTCCTCAACACTAGGCCACTAGGAGCAACTGGTAGTGTTGCCTACATCCAGCTGCATGATGAATCTCCTGATCTAACATCAATGTTTATGTTTGGTAGAAATGCAATAGACAAAACCAGTGGTGGTGACCGTACACGTATACAATTTTGAGGGACTGGGAATTTTGATGGCAATATATAGGTACCATAGTGCAGTATAGAGCTTTGCACCTAGGATAGTAATCTTGACGGAGGAAGAACACATTGAGTAACATTAAAAGAACTGCAGAGATGTAAACTTGCATGATTTTGATCAGAGCTGATCGATTAGCCGCATTCTTACCAGGTATGTTTGTACACATAGCAGGTTTTAATAGCCTCTTGGCAAGCACTGCAGGAATAGATCTTGACAAAGGACACATTGGTACAAGTGGTACACATGACCAGATCACATGGGGTAAACAATCTGCATCGTCACCTCCTCATTCGCCTCCATGGCGCCACCTCCTCAGGCACCCAGACGGCGATGGTACCGCATACTTAAATTAAGGAAGTGACCTCAATCCTGCAGGTAAGATCTTAGTGGTGTGACATCATTCACACGGCAACAGAAGATAGAGGGCAAACATGAGCTTCCAGCATACCCTCCATAGCACCATGTAAGGGATATATGTATTATATATATACACTGTCAGTATAATAATATTATACTATAGCAATACTTTACTGCGGTAGCACGAATACTTTCAATAGAGATATTAACAGAATTGATGGTCACAATTAAATCACACTGAAACAAAGACATATATTATTAGACCTTGCTTAGTACCTCAGAGAGAAACAAAATCAGTACTTCTTATCAGAGGTACTTCCTATCGGGACAGATTTATGTACTATTATATGCATAGGAGGGGACAGAGTGAGGAGCTCTGGAGGATGTACTCTTCAGGAGCTGTGAAGAGTACATACTAACCTATAGTCTAGAAGAGGTAGGATTTCTGATTTTAGAGTTCAGGTTAGGGTTAGGGTTAGGGTTTGAATTAAAGGATTTAATGTGGTCGCCCACTTTAGCTAATCTGAATCTGAATCAAAATGTTTATTTTTGTTCTGTACTATTGTGACTTCATGCCTCATTGGGTATTATATCTCATTAACCTAGCTAATGTCTTTGCATGTGGGCACATTAATGAATAAAATGGTTAATTGATCGATGGTTGATTGATATCATGATCACTGACTGAGTACAACAAAATCAAGAAATGCACTTTGTGGGTATATTGAATAGTATTATTGAACTAAATATCACTACCATGCATGACAGCACACTTCCTGCACAATCATGGTATTGATATATACCATTATTATTATTATTATGATAATGATGATGATGATTTTTATTATAATGCAACTAAGACAGGAAAGAAAAAATATCATTACTGTACATGTAATGACATATTACAACAGAACAGAAGGTATGATGTGTATACGAACGATAATAATGAAATAATAGTGAGCATGTATGATGAAATGATAATTCTTATTATAGAAGGTATCTACACAGGTGGCATCCCACACCAGGAACCTCCCCTCCAACCATTGAGTCATGGTGATGCCATGCATGAGAGTGATTACCATCAGCACGGTGGAGTCCAGTTGGTTCTAAATGAAAGAGCGGGATATGATGCTAGCTTTTCAGTATATTGTGACGAACCAAGCAGCCTTGACTTGAATTGCAGGACAGGTGGTGTCCAAACGAATCTGCATCCTTACTACATAACTCACAGTTGAGTATGAGGTTGACAAATCATAGCTCCCACTCTTTGTCCAACAGCTACACAAATTTAATCATAACACATTGGCAGGCCACGGGATGAGACTGGGGGTGCATTGAGCCATGCATCTGACTGACTGAAGTCAGCTGCTGGCCACTGGGCCCTGGATGACTCATCTTTGAATTGCTCAAGCAACCTTCGTTGGCAGGCAAGGCAAGATGAAGAGACTCCTAAATACTAGGCCACTAGGAGCAACTGGTAGCATTGCCTGCATCCAAGATAAATCTCCTGATCTAAAATCGATGTTTGTGATTTGGTAGACAATGGACAGAAGCAGTGGCAGTGGCTGTACACGTATACAACTTTGAGGGACTGGGAATTTTGATGGCAACATATACGTACCATAGTGCAATATAGAGCTTTACACCTAGGATAGTAATCTTGGCGGAGGAAGAACATATTGAGCAATTATCATTAAAAGAACTGCAGAGATGTAAACTTGTACGATTTTGATCAGAGCAGATTAGCCGCATTCTTACCAGGTATGTTCGTATACATAGCAGGTTTTAATAGCCTCCTGGCAAGTACTGCAGGAATTGACCTTGAATAAGGACACATTGGTACAAGTGGTACACATGACCAGATCACATGCCTTGGGGTAAACAATCTGTATCGTCACCTCCTCATTCGCCTCCATGGCGCCACCTCCTCAGGCATCCAGACGGCGTAGCCCTAGCTATCGATGGTACTGCATACTTAAATTTAGGAAGTGACCTCAATCCTGCAGGTAAGATCTTAGTGGTGTGACATCATTCACACGGCAACAGACGATAGAGGGCAAACATGAGCTTTCAGCATACCTTCCATAGCACCATGTAAGGGATATTTGTATTATATATATATATATATATATATATATATACACTGTCAGTAAAATAATAATATACTGTAGCAATATACTTTTCTGCAGCAGCAAAAATGCTTTCAATGGAGATATTAACAAAATTGATGGTCACAATTTAATCACACTGAAACAAAGACATATATTATTAGACCTTGTTTAGTACAAAGTACCTCAAAGGGAAACAAAATCGGTATTTCTTATCAGAGGTACTTACTTCCTATCAGGATAGATTTATATATGCACTGTATGCATAGGGGGAGACAAATTGAGGAGTACATATCCAGGAGTACATACTAACCTAAAATCTAGAAGAGGTAGGATTTCTGATTTTAGTGTTCGGGTCACTAAATGTGTCAGCCACGATGGTATACATTTGTAACATGGATCATCTTGTTCCCACACCCAAGAGAGCTATTGTGTCTGGAATTTACTACTACCACCTCGAGGTCTGAACTACACATTATGTTCATAACTAGTAGAGATGGGCAGGTGGCAAATCATTTAATTTACTAATCAGCTCACAAGCATGTGCCATTACGTACATGGGTACGTTAACGTTGGCGCTGACTTGACCAGACAGGCCAGCTCAACATCCGATGGTGTACATCCTGAATCATGCCATCATCACACTTGCGGCAAACTCGATCTTCTTGTGCTACACCCTGCCACGATGAAAAGGTTGCTGTGATTGTGGAGCAAGCAAGGACACATTGGTACAAGTGGTACACATGACCAGATCACATGGGGTAAACAATCTGCATCGTCACCTCCTCATTCGCCTCCATGGCGCCACCTCCTCAGCCATCCAGACGGCGTAGCCCTATCGATGGTACCGCATACTTAAATTAAGGAAGTGACCTCGATCCTGCAGGTAAGATCTTAGTGGCGTGACATCATACACACGGCAACAGACGATAGAGGGCAAACATGAGCTTCTAGCGTACCTTCCATAGCACCATATATGTAGGAATATTTGTATATATACACTGTCAGTATAATAATGATATATTATAGCAATACTTTACTGCAACAGCACAAATAATTTCAATAGAGATATTAACAAAAAATTGATGGTCACAATTACATCACATTGAAACAAAACCAAGTGCCTCAAAGGGAAACAAAATCAGTACTTCTTATCAGAGGTACTTGCTATCAGGACAGATTTTTGTACTGTACGCATGTACAGGAGAGACAGAGTGAGGGGTACTTACTATCCAGGAGTATGTAATAAGCTAGAAGAAGTAGGATTTCTGATTTCAGTGTTCAGGTCACTATAAATGTGTCAGTCATGATGGTATACATTGCAACATGGATCATCTTGTTCCCACACCCAAGAGAGCTATTGGGTCTGGGAATTACTGCAACCATCTCGAGGTCTGAACTATTCAGTATATTCATAACTAGTAACAGAGGTTCCACTGTGATGATGTAGTAGGTATCATTGAAGTCTTAGAACATATTTGATTCATTCTAAGGAAAATCTGACTCAACAGACAAATAGGAAGTCCTGCGCCCCCTGCAGAGCTCTTCCGGACCAGTTTGTTTTACACTTGTAATTGCGGGTTCCAGGTCATTGCATCACCCAACCGCAACAGAATTATTATTCAACATCCCATTGCAGAAGATCCTTCTCGAATCCTAGGGATTCCTGAATGGATCATATAGTTAACTTTATGACTTGAAACGTGTAACAGTAGAACAATACGCCGAAGAACATTAATAGGAAAGTTCGGGGATCGAGACATACTTATCACAGTGAATCTATGAATAAAGGACACTTTGGGACAACTCTATACATTCTTTGTAAGTAGGCTGTTCTTTGGGAGGTCAAAAATGTATAAAAACTATATAGGGAGAACTATTTTGGGACCTCAAGTCTTGTCTCTTATATATATAGAGAGAGAGGTTTATTACACTGTGTCCTTGTTTGAGAGAGTCCACTATCAGAGGTTCCACTGTGCAGTGGGACCTCTATAGTAGGAACCTCCAAAATGCAGACACCTCCTTTTAAGAGGACTCCATTACCCAGCACCATTTAAAATCCCTCACATTAACATGTGTACATTAGAATCCTCTGCAAAGAGGACACCTCCATATACAAGACAGCTTACTGTGGTCCTAAAGGTGTCCTTATTGTGGAGGGTTCATGGTGTATTCAAATCATACTGGGAAACCACAATCAAAAGAAAAAACTGAAACATGAGCAGACGGGAGCTGATTGTACTAAGGACGCATTGTTTTACATGATCAAACATTGGACACTTCTTCAATGCATAATACTATAGCTAAATGAAGCATGATTCAATGTGAAATGTCCCAAGGACAGCTGAATACAGAGGATCCTCTCATGAGTCTATGAATAGTGAAAACCTCATAGAACAACAGCTCATTTTCTGTGGCCATGTGTGCAGAAAGTGTGTAATGAAAACACCTTGTGAACAGTAGACATCTCTATACAGTAAGCCTTAATTCTGTGGTTCCCCTATAGTCTAATATACACAGATCCACTTTGTGTGCACACTGCAGGACTTTGCCGACAGAAAGTGGATTCCAATTAAGGCCCACCACACTGTTGCACAGTCTGCAAAACAATCAAACAGTTGCATTGAATTGCACCATTCGGTGACCGACGTCACATGTCTAGGTGTTAGGAAAGTGTCAGATTAGTTAAAATAACTATAGGACACATAATATTATTATTACATCATGCAACAGTTGGTTGAAGGCCAAGCCAAACCGGACACACACGCGTATGTCACCCACCAACCCACACACACACACACACACGCGTGCACACACACACACACACACACACACACACACACACACACACATGCACGTGTACACAAACACATACTGCAGAGACTATTGCATGCTGCCATAATAAATCTATAAGAGCATAATATAAAAGTAGTCATCATTGATCAATTGTTTTCTTATTGGCCTCACGTGACATACACTTTTTATTTCCATGCATATTTTATATAATCATTGTACATGATCTCACTGAAATAGTAATAATAATATAGTATTTTATTTACTCATCACCTTTTCCTGTATCTCATCATATTTTCTCATAATATTAATAATAATAATAGTAATACTACTACTACTACTACTAATAATAATAATAATAAAGTACAATTAAACTGATCACGAAGCAAAAACCACCTGTTCACAAGGACCACCTCTTTATAGAGACCACTGTAGGCTGTCTCACTGTATACATACCTCAGTGATAGCATATATATGACATCTCTATTCAATGAACACCTGCCTATATACAGAGAATGCGCATGGAAATTCTTAGGCATATACATGCTCTCATGAACACATGTAAAGCGTCTGCAAACAAGTCAACATCACTTCCTACAAGTTATGTGTATTATGTATGCATGTATAACAACAGACCAAGAGGATGTACCACTGAGGTCATTTTCTGTCAGTGCCACATAGTCACATGACTCATACTTTCGAGGAAAGGTTGATTGCACCATAGATCTCTATGTTTGCATGACTTGCAGTATGGCTTCTTGTTTCTTTAAAATTTCTCCTATATACAAAATATTCAGGAAAAAATTGATAACAATAGGCTAAACTTCCATTGAAGATTACAGTGACTAGTTACTGTTGGGAGAGAAGACCACTCGCTTCTACTAGGCATCCAATCTCTTCCTATAATCAGGGAAGTTGTCTGACCTTTGCTTACCATGCTTGTATGTATTCTAGCCCCAAGGTTCAAGATCCAAACCATACAGGATGCACACATATACACACACAGTACACACACACACCATCCAACATGTACACACGTGCGCACACAGGACAATCTCTTCCTTTTATCAGAGAAGCTGTCTACCCTTTGCTGTGCTTGTATGTGTCCTAGCACTATTAGCGTACACAAGATGTACACATCTCGTCTGCATACGCATTAAGTGGTCACTTGAATCATGATTAGGTAAAAGCATGAACTGTACATTGAGCTGGAATATCATGATTGTAGTTGGTATTGTGGTTAGTTGCTACTTGCAATGGTTCAGTATTAATGGAAATAATACACCTTGTGTTATGTTGGTTCATGATTGGGAGTACGTTGCCTTACAGAATCAGCATGCACTTTTTACACCAGCAGGGGGGGGGGGGGGGTGGGTGGCAGAGTAATGAATCAGATGCATTACTCTTTGACTATTGTGCGTGAAAAATAAGTGCATACAGTGGGATCTCCGAATAATGGACACTTTGTGACAATCTTTGTCCTTTCTAAGGAGATTGTCCTTTTTGGGAAATTCAAAATGTATTGGAACTATAGAGAGAGAATATCTTAGGGCCTCATGCAAGCTGTGTCCTTTGTAGAGAGATTGTCCTTATTTCGGAGCCTCCACTTTCGGAGATTCCACTGTACACACATCGCAAATTTCAAAACCCGCCTTATTAAGAGATTATCCTGATCACAAAAAGCATTAAGATAAGAGTCAGGTTCAGGGTGTCATTATAGTATGCTGGAGAGCCTTTAGCCATTGGTTATTCCTGCAGGCACCTAGTCAAAGTGTACATATGTACATAAAATATGCTGCCAATGTTAGTAAACACACACCATTTCTGTTGTCAACAGAATGTTAACAGTTTAAAGATCAATTGTCACAAGTACAGTGGCAGCAGACTGGCATAGATCGACCATGATGAGCACACACGCACATGCAGGTTTCATTGGGGGGGCATTTGCCCCCCTGCCAGAGTCTTGCCCCACTTTGGAAATTAGGTTAGCTTTAATATGTTTAAAGAGGTAAAATTGAACTCAACACAAATATGGAACATACAAGGAGAATGTATAGTGTTTTAAAACCTGTGTACATTTGCTTTCACAATTGTTTCAGAAGCATATTCACGTGCAGTACATGAAGTGACTGCCCATTCCTAGACCATAAACAACATACTTGCATTTTCACAAGTATAGGGCATCTCCTCCAAATTAAGTTTACACTGTAGACGAAATCTTTAGTAAGCATATAGTGTACGACACTGGCTTAGAACAATATAACTCAAACACTAGTACTGACCTGCCAAGTGCGGGTGGAGAATGTTGGCAAACACTGTGATTCCCTCCTTGGGGAGGTGCTGAGTTGTGAGATGAAAATAATGTAGTTGGCATACACTTGGGATAGCACGCCAAAAATCCGGATTTCCCTCGTTCGGCTCTGTATGGTGCAGGAACAGGTCCGGCCAGATCCGGCGACTGCCGGACCAATATCTGTGCTATTACCTATTTTTTCTACTGATTAGTTTTCAGATTATAGACCACCAGAACAGTCCCTACATGTCACACTTGGTGACAGGAAGGAAAGAAATCGACTCATTTAACAATGCAGCACATTTAAAAACTGTATACGAGCCTTTCTTGACCACTAAAGGCGAAAACGCTAAAGAAAATCGCTAGGCTAACGATAGGACGCCATTTTTGCCAATATCGTATTGTGGAAAATGGCGTCGCAGCGCGTTTTCAAGCTCGCGAATCGTGACTTTAGTAAACTTCAACCCAAAAATAGTCATTTTAATACCCGAAGGGCGAGTTATTTTCGAAAAAAACAGAATTTATCTAATTCTGAGTAGATTGTTGTGCCATTCATTGGAGTCTATAGCTAATATAAAGAACGCATGAAGCTATAATCAGATATCCCTAGAAGATGCACTAGGCTTGATGGCATGTATCTCTTAGTATTACTGAGCAAAGACATTAATGTGCACATTATAGCCTGCCCACTGCTATGCACATATGAAATTGTGTCTTATATCTTGCTATACTTCGCCTGACCAAATCTAAATTGCCTCCTACGCCCCTGACAGTATGGGATTCCTCAAAAGCAAACCCAGGGCAAGAAAATAAAGCTGCATCAGTAACTGTTTTCAGCTACGTTAACGTTGCTAACAGTGTTATTTGTTTGCAGGACGACAGCGGTATACACGGACTCCATTTGATACACACTTCGTCCACAACACGTGACCTTAGGAGCCGAGGCAGATCAGCCGTCCTAGTGATATCAATTATGCATAATTAAAGTTTTAACGACCTGTTAGCCGACTCAAATGGAAAGGTATGCATGCACGGTCCAAGTGTGCTAAGCAGCTAAAGGAAGTCTTAAAGCGACATTAATTGATCAGTCAAGTTCGGTTTAATTTAGCCCTTAGGCTAGATAGATACTAGATTTAGAGCATGCCGGGCACAAGGCGCATTGCACTACATATTGCAACACATTTCAATCTTGATTTCAGGAGTACTGCGAGTGGTGATCTCTCCTCGCATGCATGCAAAGTGTGGCCCACCTGGATGTGCCAATGCATTGTGGAAATCTGCTCGAGC
>CAUJGJ010000313.1:8589978-8594978 GCA_963170055.1 Halisarca cf. caerulea | reverse complement strand
AAGTGTCTCCTCCAAGAAAATACACTCCATATGCTCCTCTTCTGCTCCCATGGTAAGAGAATGTGTCTGAATCTCCAAAGGCAAAAATGACAGGGGTATTTCCCTATAAAAGGCGAAGATATTCTGAAGTACAGCTTAAACTCCAGCATGTCTGTGTGTGTGTGTGTGTGTGTGTGTGTGTGTGTGTGTGTGTGTGTGTGTGTGTGTGTGTGTATGTGTGTGTGTGTGTGTGCATGCAGGGCTGCATACAGGATTGGGGCTAAGGGGGGCAAAATATATAATGAGCTACCCAAAATTAAATCTTAGGGGGCAACGCCATATGGGAGTCAGCGTATAGCTAAGTGTACACAGACTGGGGGGGGGGGGTATTATAGGTAACAATGCTATGTGTGTGGCATTGCAGAGGTGTGTATTATATACTGCTAGGGGTCTGGGAATATGGTCCACAAGAAATATTATTGCTTTCTATACCTTATAAGGTGGTATTTGAGGCCATTTTAGACTACTTAAGCGGGTTTGTGAGTACATCAATGCAGGTACTAGTATACTTTATGTACAGTGAAACCTCTGTAATCCGACACCTCTTTATAATCCAACATTCTCTTTAATCCAACCATCTTAAGGTACAGTCTTCATACTAATTATATATAATTTATGTCAAGAGTCACTCTGTAATCCGACAACCTCATAATCCAACACTGTTTTCAGGTTCCATTAAGTGTCGGATTAGAGAAGTGCATTTGTGTGTGCGTGTGCATGTGTGTGTGTGTGTGTGTGCGTGTGCGTGTGTGCATATGTGTGTGCATGCATGTGTGCGTACGTGCTTAAGTGTGTGTGTGCATTCGTGCATACGTTCGTGTATGTGCGTGTGCGTGTGTGTGTGTGTGTGTGTGTGTGTAAATTCATGCTCTCGTACCTCAGTAATAATCCTGTCGTGGTTAACACCACCTGTACTACCAGTATCCCCAGTATCCAGGTATCTCCAAAATTCCAAAGTGGTCCATCCATGTTTCTCCTCTCCTCGGATGAGATTAAGATCATTTCTAGTGTCTTCAGCAGGGAAACTGTTAGCACCAGCATATCGGTCCTAGTATAAGTTGTTGACATGAAATAAATAAATTAAATGCAAACAGTATCAACTGAATCTAGACAAACTATTATGTTGTCACACATTTATATAATAATTTGTACAAATCACGAACAATAGTGATACAAGAATGGGCCTCAGACTCAGGGTTCGTCCCTGTGCAGTGGACAGTGCACTGCACAAAGGGGTTGATGGCAAGGCAAACAATGACTAAGTAACCAAGCCCAGGACACACCTGGGGTTTTATAGAGGAAAACCAAAGAAATGGCAAAGATCTGGCTACTCCCCTTACAAGGCTGGGGAAAACACTCAATCAAAGAGTAGTAATAACTTAAAGATGGGTGATTTACTGGGTGCCGTTATATTAGCCTCCTGCTATTGGCCTCCCCAGTTTAAATAAGATCCTCTGATACACTGAAAGATACAAAATCCAGCTAGAATTAAGTTTCTACATACTAGTCAGTTACTGTAAATAAACTAACAATTGGATAATAAATTAAATGTTTCTTTCAGCTGGATAGCCTCGGACACAGGGTTATCGGGGACTCCTCTGGCAGTAAAGAGTCTGTAGCTGGGTTAAGTCCCTTGTCAAATTGATCAATTATTGATTATTAACCTCCCATAATCAAGGAAGCTAGCAAAATGAAGGATCTGTACATGTATTGGACTGAATGATCAATCTTCCATTCTCCAGGCAATAGCTCTATTCTATACGTTCGGATCTTTAAAACTTGTAAGTACGTATGTGCGATATATTGTACGAGCTAATAAATCTAGCTATACTGCTCTAGCTCCACAAGTATACCAGACCTACCTGCAGAACCGTCTCTCCTTGATCCGTCACCCAACCGACGGCAAGATCGGAGTTGACCATGTTACCTCTCTCAGACACACCTAAACCGACCCATCCCGTGGTCTTCACTCTCACAGCGATATCCAGTCGACTGGCTCCCTCCGTGTACTTCCAGTATAGCTCGTACGTCTTGCTGGTCAGTACGATGAAGTTGGGATAGCGCGCTAGCAACTCTTGGTTTCCTTCGTTCGGCGGTGCCTCGGTATGCGAGTCCCCAGCGGCAAGGCGGGTAATAAGTCCAAGAACAAGTAAGCAGAGCTTCATTGGTGCTTGATAACGGGCTACGTTGCGTTTGCATGACACAACCTGCAAAGAGCGCCATTTTATACACATCGATGCAATCTCGTGAGGAAGTTAATTGCCAAGTTGCGGTCACAAATGTTAGGGCTTCGCCTTCAAATTACCAGGGACATAATTTTTCGTGCATGTTAAACTTATGTGTTAAACAATCCCCTCCATGCCCCATGCAATTGTCTTCGACTGTTAACACAAAGCCCAAACGGATGCATAGTAAATAGCTAACTGAACCTGACAAAACAGAGTCCTGAGATAAACATGTAAAGGTTGTCCTAGGTGGCCACACACACACACGCATGCACGCACGCGCGCGCGCGCACACACACACACACACACACACACACACACACACACACACACACACACACACACACACCACAGCCGGCGGAGCCGGTCGGGTCAGTCGTGTGTAGGTCCAACCAGTTTTAGAGTGAAACCTCAAAAAATGATTTATGGTCTGGAGCTCTCTACTCTAATTGATGTACACCCGAGTGTCTAACCAAGTCAACCTTGTGTAGCTAAGTTTTGTTTGTTGTATCATTGCTCTTAACTAGTACGGAATGTTAGAAAAGCAGGCTATCCTGCCATCTTTAGCATCTATTATACGATTCTTGCAGTATGACAGTATCAATACTGACATGTCCATTTCATTGACAAGTGGAACAGGACTGGGACACATTGGCACAAGGGGAACAGGACTGGGACACATTGGCACAAGTGGAACAGGACTGGGACACATTGGCACAAGTGGAACAGGACTGGGACACATTGGCACAAGTGGAACAGGACTGGGACACATTGGCACAAGTGGAACAGGACTGGGACACATTAGCACAAGTGGAACAGGACTGGGACAAATTAGCACAAGTGGAACAGGACTGGGACACATTGGCACAAGGGGAACAGGACTGGGACAAATTAGCACAAGTGGAACAGGACTGGGACACATTGGCACAAGGGGAACAGGACTGGGACACATTGGCACAAGGGGAACAGGACTGGGACACATTAAGCACAAGTGGAACAGGACTGGGACACATTGGTACAAGTGCCGGGAACATGACTGGAAAACGCTGGTAAAAGTGGAGCATGACTTGGACAGGTTGGTACAAGTGGAACATGACCGGATCACATGGGTAGACAATCATGATTGTGATGACCTAACAATTTCATTTGTGTACCCAGATATGCAGTGTGTAGCCCAACTACAGAACCTCCAGTAGGTCCTAAGGTTCCATTGTACCAATATAATATTGCTATTTTGATCACTGAAGGGGACACATGCATTGGTACAAGTGGAACATGACTACTCAATGCCAAAAGCCCAAGGTTACCTTGCTTCAGGCAATGAATTTCATTATAGAAGGTCCTAAGGTTCCATTGCACCAATAACATATTATCACTGAAGGGGACACATGCATTGGTACAAGTGGAACATGACTAGTTATCTGGCTTCACGCAATGAATTTCATTATAATGGCCAATGGGTGGGTTTGTCAGGCGATTAGATTTGCAAGTGCATATACTTGAGTATAGGGAAAGATGCTGTGGAACATGTGACAAGAGGAGGAGAAACCATGCACATCACTAATCAACAAACCACATAAGGATATACAAAAAATGACCCCAGACACGGGATAAAAGGACACATGCAGGTGAATGCATATGATATATGTGTACAGACTGGCAAGGCAGAAAGGAAAACTGAGAGAATGGGAAGAGAAAGAAACTTGACAATTAATGTGACATAACAGTGTGGATCAGGTTAAAGGAGAGAAAAAGAAAAGCAGAAACATATACGGACATGCACAAACTAGACCATGTTGTTAGATTCCTGGCAGCAAAAATGTAGTAGCTGCCATTGATGGCAGCTTTGGATGCCTCCAAGAGGGTTCTTCTCTTTATTTATATATATATATATATATATATATATATATATATATATATATATATATATATATATATATATATATATATATATATATATATATATAAAGAGAAGAAGTGTGAGGTTATCTGTGTGGATGAAGACACAAAGCAGTCTATGCTTAGTTTCTCCCCACACCTACAGTGTGTTAACCCATCTGAGGCCTGCCTATTGGGCTCTCCAATTGGCAGCCTTGAGGGTATTGAGGCGGTGCTCAACTCCAAGAAGAGATCCTTGGAACTCCTAGGTGAAAGGCTCAAGCTGCTCCATGCTCATGATGCCCTTTGCCTTTTGAGGAACGCCATGGCCCTCCCAAAGATCCTGTACATTCTTCGTACAGCACCGTGTTTTTCATCCTCCGTCTTGCTTGATCTGGACTGTCTTCAGAGATCTCTTCTGGAGGCTATTTGTAATGTGTCCTTGAGTGATGAGAGTTGGTCGCAAGCTTCACTTCCTATTCGGGCAGGTGGGCTTGGTATCAGGAAGTTTGCCATGCTGGCTTCATCTGCATTTTTGGCATCAGCTGCTGGCTCTTCCTTGATTGCATAAAGGATCTTGCCCTCATCCTTGACCAATGCTATCTGCCCTTCCAAAGATGATGCTCTGGTTGCGTGGTCCCAGGGTCATGCCTCCGAAGCCCCAACTGGTGTTGATGCATCAAAGCAGAGGGCCTGGGACACTCCGCATATTGAGGCTACAGTTTCATCCCTTTTCTCCTCAGCCGATGACATTTCCAAGGGTCGCCTGCTTGCCTCTCAGCGACAGGAGTCTGGAGCTTGGCTCAGTGCCCCTCCAGTGTCGTCTCTTGGTTTGAGGATGGATGATGAAACAGTGAG
>CAUJGJ010000313.1:8554978-8584978 GCA_963170055.1 Halisarca cf. caerulea | reverse complement strand
CCACTGTGTCTGGCGGCATTTATGTCAAACAATTAGTGTATACGTATATATAATATTCTAAGATTTAACTCTGTAGCAATCTATAGATATATATAGGCTCCACTGTCAATGATCCTTTTATTATATATATATATACACTAATTATATAATAGCAGTTACACTTCAAGGCTCAGTGCGTAGACTCACAATGCATAATATACTGAAAATTATAAATTATACTATAGATCGATCTTTAATTGTCAAACGAAAATCAATTGAATATTGCCAATGTAAAGATACATGAAGGCAACAAGGTTGCATGCAAACACTATTCATGCTCTGTGGTGGGGATAAAACATGGTGAAAGCGATGAAGTTTAATAATGCATGATGAATGAGAGAAGAGTAGCTGCCAATACAGTCAGGAATGATGAGAAAGCAACAGCATGTGATCCACTCACTGTTAAAAATTAGGTGTGATCCTCACACCAATCAGCGCTCACACCTATGGTGTGATTTGTCACTCCCACTTTTTGTGGTGAGGCTCACCCCGTTTTCTGGGTTAACCTACAGTAAAGCGTGAGGTTCACACCATTCACATTGGGAAGTCAGAGTGAAATGTATGCTTATAGACGCTAATTCGTTTTCGTTTAGGCATTGAAGAAAAAAACAAGCAGTTGATTCAGAAGGAGTCCACGGCAAAGCTATCCGCTAAGTTAGTCCATAGATTTATGGTTAGTCTCATGCACGCCGGGAAGATAAAGGTTGCAAACTTCGACAAGATTCTGCTTCATTGTCATACGTAAGTATTCAAGTAGGTGCAGAATACCCGAGTCTATACTTATGTTAAGAATCGTCTGGGAGCTGGAACAATTTTAACAGCCAAGGAAGAGCTGGAAGGTGATTCATAACCTAACTTATAATATCTACAGATTTATATGTTCGAGGGGTACTCCGCACCTACTAACGTCCGACAATGAACCAGAATCTTGCCGAGGTTCGCAGCAGCTATCAAATTAAGGTACTATGCATGCTTGATTGACGTAAAACTAGCCTAGCTAGCAACCTGCGGGCCACATACGCAAGCACATTGTCGAGATTTATCATTAAACGGGAACAAACTCACTTCAGCAATGTTTCAAGGTATTCTAACGTCTAGAAAATGTGCTTGCCTTCCCTTTCGCCATTTGGCAGCTAGTGCACAACTACGCAAAGTCACTGACAAAATTGGAGAGTCTATGGCTCGGTCTATGGACCTGACAACGAAAATCCCCAGCATCGGCCATTTTCGTTCGGCTTCATTGGAGCACTAGGCGTATATAGAATGGGCAGGAGTTTGCCTGCTTGTCAATACCATCTGGGCAGGAATTTGCTTGCCTCTATGGCCAGATCATACCCATTAGATAGGTTTGTGGCTTCAAACCTTCCTTTGATGTGGGCCGAGAATGGAAGCTACTGACGGCCTGGCTTCCTGGATGACAACATAATTAAGGAGAGTTGCACAAGTTTCTTTCAAAACGACTTTGTAAATGCCTTGTTCGGGTGGAGAATTCAACGATTCTACACACTCGCTGATTCTTCTTTGTGGCCATCCAGCTCTAGAAGCATAGCAGCATAGATCTGAGTACTCGGTGGTGTGTTAAAGAAGAAAATCTCAAGGATGGTAACTTCTGCCTTCGCGGTTTGTTTTATCTCTGTCCTACGTTCCCTCTTTAATTTTACGTGTTCTATCAGTAATCTGTGCGAGTGCGGCCTGCCTCGAATTATTTTGTTCAAGCTGGTGTTTTGGCTGTGTTCTAGGTGAAGTAGCATTTTGTTCCTCTCTTCATTTTCCTGGAAATGCCTTTGTTCGGCTCGGTGAAGGTTCTCTCTTGCCCTCTACGTACGTAGCCTTTGCTTACGGTCCTTTTATGTTTAGCTGGCTTGCGTTCTAAGAGAATCTTGGTTAGTTGCCACCCTCTGCACCAATCCTTTTATTGCGCGATGTATTCCTTCTTCGGGATTTATGTCTCAAGTTATCGAGGAGGGGTTTTCTTTCCGTACTGAATGTCTGGCATATGATTGTTGAACGGTAAATGAGTGAGCCCTGTTTTAAGTGTTGTGTTTATTAAGCAATGGGTAACTACAGTAACTGCACTGTTGGTGATGCCACTGAGTATTCCATGTGTAGTCGATGATAATTATCATGTTCTTTGTTTGGGACAGTTGGATACATTGAGTACAATTTTTTTATTTTAATTTTTATATTTATTTCTCTATTCTGTACAGGTCCGTGTCCAGTACTGTACCAGAGCTGCAGCTGTGTTGATTGGAATGGCCACTGTGTGTGTGTATGTGTGTGTGTGTGTGTGTGTGTGTGTGTGTGTGTGTGTGTGTGTGTGTGTGTGTGTGTGTATGTGTGTGTACGTGTGTGTACGTGTGTGTAAGTGTGTGTGTGTGTGTGTGTGTGTGTGTGTGTGTGTGGGTGGGTGGGTGGGTGGGTGTGGGTGTGTACATATGTGGGTGTGTATGTGTGTATACTTTCTGTGTTGTGTGTACGTACATTATATTTTGTATATGTTATGTGTGTAAGTGTTGTCTATTGAGTACACTGCACTGATGATGGCCCAATAAGGCCGAAACAGTGCAGATGTATGCATGACTGCTCTAAATCAAAACTATAGTACTTCATATGTCAGTCATGTATCCTTTTGCACTGTCTGCAGTTCTGCATGTGTGTGTATGGGTGTGAGTGAGTGAGTGAGTATGTGTGTGTGTATATGTGTGTGTATATGTGTGTGTGTGTGTGTGTGTGTGTGTGTGTGTGTGTGTGTGTGTGTGTGTGTGTGTGACAAAGGACATCATAAGCAAGGAAGATTGTATGGAGTACACAACAATAACTGGTACCGGCTGAGAACAACAATGCTTGTTTTTTGTACCTGACAACTACTGTACAATTATGTATAACTTATGTATTATTATAAAAATTTATTGTAATTTCCTACTGGTGTAAAATACATTGCAAGCATGCTTAATTGTGAAGCATTTTCAATTACCATGACACTTGTCTAATGATAATAATAATAAATTGTCGTATGCTGATAGGCATCCTCCATGCATAATTATTGTGTGTTCATGCGCTTGCATGTGTATATGTATGTGTGCTATGCTTGCCCTTCCAATTCATATACTGGAAGTACCCAAACAAGATGCATTCATGGATATCTTAGACTCCACCCTCAAAATGGCTGTCTAATTAAATTGTTTTTATGCACTACACAAAGGCAGTGCATGACAGCAGACTGTCAGCTATGTCACATAACCATAATAAATAGGACAATGTACATGTGCAATTTTGTGGCCTCAGTTACTGTCGTTCTTGCGTTATGGCTCTCCGCAAATTCCACTCAGAAATTCAATGACCTTTTACTCGACCATGGTTGAGGCAATCACACTCCAGTGGCCATATTTACATTCAGTGCACTGAGAGCTTCAATTTGATACCACACTTAGGAGTGTTGTGCAAATTTTACGTTTCCACAATTGACCACGTCAGGGCTTGGTGATTTCCGATACATTCCATACTGTTCTAGAAGGAGCTGTAACCCTAACCCTGATCGGCAATTTCGTGGCTAAACAAGCCAGTGCTAAGTGCTTTTCCCTTCCAATTCACACACCTGAAGCACCCAAACAAGTTGCATTCGTGGATGTATCTTAGACTCCGCCCTCAAAATGGCCGTCTAATTGAACAGTTTTTATGCACTGCACAAATGCAGTGCATGACAGCAGACTGTCAGACACATGACATAATCATGATGCATAGCACAATGTGCGTGTGCAATTTCGTGCCATCAGCCACTATCGTTCCTGCATTATGGCTCTCGGCAATTCCACTCAGAAATTCAATGACCTTTCACTCGACCATGGTTGAGGCAATCACACTCCAATGGCCATATTTACATTCAGTGCACTGAGAGCTTCAATTTGATACCACACTTGGGAGTGTTGTGCAATTTAATTTTACGTTTCCAGAATTGACAGTGTCAGGGCTTGGTGATTTCCTTTACATTCTATACAGTTTTGGAAAGAGCTGTAACCCTAACCCTAATCGGCAATTTCTTGGCTAAACAGGTCAGTGCTAAGTGCTATTCCCTTCCAATTCACATGCCTGAAGCACCCAAACATGGTGCATTCATGGATATACCCAGGACTCCGCCCTCAAAATGGCTGTCTAATTAAACAATTTTATGCACTGCACAAATGCAGTGCATGACAGCAGACTGTCAGACACATGACATAATCATGATGCATATTACAATGTGCATGTGCAATTTCGGGCCATCAGCCACTATCGTTCCTGTGTTATGGCTCTCCGCAAATTCCACTCAGAAATTCAATGACCTTTTACTCGACCATGGTTGAGGCAATCACACTCCAGTGGCCATATTTACATTCAGTGCACTGAGAGCTTCAATTTGATACCACACTTGGGAGTGTTGTGCAAATTTTACGTTTCCACAATTGACCACGTCAGGGCTTGGTGATTTCCTATACATTCCATACTGTTCTAGAAGGAGCTGTAACCCTAACCCTAATTGGCAATTTCTTGGCTAAACAGGCCAGTGCTAAGTGCTATTCCCTTCCAATTCACATGCCTGAAGCACCCAAACATGGTGCATTCATGGATATACCCTGGACTCCGCCCTCAAAATGGCTGTCTAATTAAACAATTTTATGCACTGCACAAATGCAGTGCATGACAGCAGACTGTCAGACACATGACATAATCATGATGTATATTACAATGTGCATGTACAATTTCGGGCCATCAGCCACTATCGTTCCTGTGTTATGGCTCTCCGCAAATTCCACTCAGAAATTTAATGACCTTTTACTCGACCATGGTTGAGGCAATCACACTCCAGTGGCCATATTTACATTCAGTGCACTGAGAGCTTCAATTTGATACCACACTTGGGAGTGTTGTGCAAATTTTACGTTTCCACAATTGACCACGTCAGGGCTTGATGATTTCCTATACATTCCATACTGTTCTAGAAGGAGCTGTAACCCTAACCCTAATTGGCAATTTCTTGGCTAAACAGGCCAGTGCTAAGTGCTATTCCCTTCCCATTCACATGCCTGAAGCACCCAAATATGGTGCATTCATGGATATACCCTGGACTCCGCCCTCAAAATGGCTGTCTAATTAAACAATTTTATGCACTGCACAAATGTAGTGCATGACAGGAGACTGTCGGATATGCCACATAACCACAATGAATAGGATAATATGCACATGACATTTCGTGCCCTCAGTAGCTATTGTTCCTGCGTTATGGCTCTCCGCAGATTCCACTCAGAAACTCAATGACCTTTTACTCAACCATGGTTGAGGCAATCACACTCCAGTGACCATATTTGCATTGAGTGCACCGAGAGCTTCAATTTGATACCACATTTGGGGGTGTTGTACAATTTAAGGTTTTGCAGAATGAACCATGTCAGGGCATGGTGATTTCCTATACATTCTATATAATATTATACAGTTATGGAAGGAGCTGTGACCCTAACCCAATATTATATAATTCTTGGCTAAACAAGCTAGTGTTAAGGGCTACTCCCTTCCAATTAATGATCGATATCCATAGTGCAGTAGCTATATGCATGTGCATATTGAAAAACTCCCCTTTAGTGAAGTATCAAGTCCCAATTCCATTTCCTTTCTGAGAAATAACAGTTTGGACTTCGAATTCCTCATTAATTATTCATGACCTTATGAATCCATACAGTTACCAGAACACAACAACCTGCATGCATGCAGCTGTATATGTATATAAGATTATAATTTGCAGCTCTAAAATAAAAAATTCTTGGTATAACATACAGATATGCAAGCTATATAACCATGGCCATATGCATATGCCTGCATGTAAGCCTCGTTGTAACAGTCCCAAAACTTGTGATTATATATAGTTTGTGAGATTCTACTGTGTCACACACATGCACACACACACACACACACGCTCGCATGCGCACACACATACCACAATTTGTTCTTGCACATTGCATTTTTATCATTGTCATGCATGTATGGCAATTTTAGGACATTCACAATAATTATTCAGGGGTACAAAAACGTGCTACAAGACTCATGTCTGAGTCAAAGCAAGAAAGTAACATTATGTAATTGTTGAGATTACACATATATACATTGATCAAGTATACAATGTTTGGTGATGAATGTGACTTTGTAGTGTAACATAGCACTAAAAACAACAAAGAAGCAAAATTAATGTCTTCCTTGCAAAAATAGTATGTCCTCAATTTTACTAAACTTTGACAGCATCTTTGTCAGTCAAAATTAAATGTTCCCTTTGTTAAAAGGGTTATCCTCTGGTCGTCAGTCAGTATTTGTTCTCTTTGTAACAACAGTAAATCAACAATCAACATGTTTCTGTATAGGAGATTAACGTACATACGTATATTATTGCTGATTAAGAACAAAATGTACATAAGAAGACTTACTGGTAATGCACGTTAACTTTGTAAGGCTGATTGTGTCTTTCCGCCACATGACTTATTCTTTGTAAGCAACATTATCTTACTCCTCTTCAATGGTGTTATGTCACATACAGGTCCCTCTTCCCTAGTAATAGAAAAGTGATGAATCTGAACACAATAAAGTCTGATTCCTGTAACATTATCCACACAGTCACACACACACACACACAAACACACACACACACACACACACACACACACATACACATACACACACACACTGCACACACACACACACACACACACACACACACACACACACACACACACACACACATACACACACACACACACACACACACACACACACACACACACACACAGTGGCAGGCTTCAATCATTAAGGTGTCTGTTTGGGAAGCTTGAAATAAGCCTTTTTGTGAAAGAATGGAGGATGACTTATTCTAGTAATAAATTTCTTATTACTAAGAGAGGCCACCGCAATAAATTGTAAGAAGCGTGTACAAAAATATAATCTACTAAGGATTTCAGTGGAGAATGTACGTAGGATGAGACAGAGGATATTATGAGACACTTGCAGGTTTAAGGATGATCATTGAAAGTGTCTCAAAATTCCTGTCTCGTAATACACATATCCCAATAACATGTCAAATAAATAATCCACTCTACATCTCCCCTAACTTTTATTTTATTGTTCCGGCAATTGCTGGGCTATACCGTAGCTTGTCCGGAGCCCATGTGAACCACCCATGACGATTTTACTATAATACCCCGTCGTTTCAAATTACCCCGCAGGACTATAAAGATACTAGGACAAAATAGGTAATTCTCTAAAGTTTTGCTCACACTAGGGCTGAATCCAGATCGAATGCTCGAGCTGACAAAGGCTGTTCACGTTTCATGCTATAAAATGTATAAACTTACTCTGTTCTGGTATCAAAATCGCTCTCTTTGTTGACATCGTCTTCGGTAGAGCTGCATAGAGGCTGGCGAGTCTAGGCGATCGAAGATGAATTTGATAGTTCCGTGCGACATCGGACTAAAACTGCTGGCTGACGTGTCGAAGGAGGGAAGAAAGCCAACTTGCTGCAGATCAAACAAACAAAAAATAGAAAAGACAGTGGCAGCCTCGTTCCCAGACCAACCACCTTTCCCGGCAGAATAAAATGGCGGCCGGAAGTGGGTCTGGGAACAGGACTCACAGAAGGGGCCAATGAAATCGCTTGCGGTTACATTTGAATTTGCGAGATCACTCGTGACAAGAGGTCGAAGCCGGAGGAGAAGACAAGCGAAGAGCAAACAAGAATTGTTTTCTCAGTGACCTGGCTGACTACGAGATCGTTGTCAAGGGTATTTCGAGGAGTTTGAAGAATGGGTTGACGTGAACGACTTTGTGGCTCAACCTAAACGGTAAACCCTGTAGTGTTCCTGTAAAGTACCCTGTACGTACGTCGGCACTGCATCTCCTAAGAGTTGTTTAGAATGGAATTGAAATTACCTGTATATAACTGGGACTACTAGTACTTAAGTGGTCATAATGCGTTTGTCTTCTTTACGCAGATTGCATTCAAATCTGAATTCTTCTGTACTGGAATCCGCCCCCCATCAGCCTCAGCAAACACCCAAGGTACGCATAAAGCTGTGTAGTTCGTATTGTCAGATAGTCTCATTCTAGTGCAGCCTCGATTATCCAACCATAGATTTTTAGGTTATCACACTAAGCAACGCAATGAGATGCCAATCTTCGAATCTTCGGTTACTTCTGACACATCTGAAGTTCATCTTCCTAAATTTACTCTGTTTCTCATAGAAATCTGTTAAGAATTTGCTTAATACTAGCTACCCATGTGTTTTACTAGGATGTTGTTGCGTACGTAATTTAAAATGTCAAATCGAGCACAAAGAGCTAAGAAAAGCACTTTAGCTTTCTTCTCGCTACATTTTATGGTTATTTAAATCATTTTAGGCGCATATAATAACTGAACACTACAATTTCATCAGCTCTCTAGTATTAATTGCTTGATTCCAAAGTTTAGTCAGCCATCAAAAATGGAAAACAATTCTAAATTCTAATGTCAGACAAAATTTTGGTTAAACTAAGTGTGAAGAATTTTTAGAGAATGTACGGTAGTACATGAATTATGTACAGTCAAACTTGGTTACAAAGTCACTGTTTACAACATCAACCTCTTTACAACAACACACATGGCAGGAATGGATTCAATGGTCTCTGTACTAAATGTCCTGGTTACAACAACAACTTGGTTATAACAGCACATTTTAGTGGCACCAAGGGTGTCGTTGTAAACAAGTTTGACTGTACATGTTTGTGTGAATGTTTACTGTACTACTATGTTCAAAAATATGTATGTGTGCATGCATTTATGTTTGTATGTGGTTCCTGTTCCAAAATGACATGCATGTTCGTTCTGGCCATAGCAGATTTGGCAAGGATGTAGCTTGTCAGTGCCTTTGTCAAAGCCTTCCAGCATGCACACCTGACCAATTATCACATGCAGAGTGCATGGATTCCAAGCTGGATCTTTATCAAGCAAAGCAATGATCAAGCTCATAACCAAGGTAGCAGCCATATACAGACTAGAGAACTACCCTACAAAGAATGAGAGAGAACATGTGCTGCTTCAATGTGTGAGTATGTGTATCCCTTCCTGGAATCCTTGTGTGTAAATGGATTTGTGATGACAAGATTTGTTGTGGGTGTTGTGCTTATATGCATGCATGTACATAAATATGTGGCAACACGTGCACTGCAATCATGCATGTGTCTGTTCAGCGCTATATGACATTGTATCACACAAATGTATGTACGTATGTGTACCTGGTCTATCCTTACGTAGAACTGTCATTATGGTATTCTTACAGGGTTACAGATAGTTCCTGGCTTAACAGAGAGACCGAATTGCATGAAAAAGCCATTGAAGAAATCAAAATACCCTTTCTACAGGGAGGAGGGAGTTCCTCAGCCTCGGGACCTCCAGCGAAGAAGCCCTGCTAAGCTGTGAAACATTTAGGTATTATGTTGGCAAAGATCAGGCATCACATGCAAGGAATGTTGGAGTTCTGCAATCTTTGGCAAAAATAGTGAGTATACATTTTCATAGTGACATATTTAATTTGACAGTATTACTTTGTGTACATATATTAGATCTATAAGGACCTTTTCTCTCGGGCGAGCTAAGTGGGAGGATAGCAACAACCATTATACTATCAGATCATTTCTTGATAAGTATCAGACTGAGTGTTTTTTTGAGGTGAGGTTTAAAATTGGAGCAAGTTGTTGCTGTATGATGATTTATCATAATATGTTTTTGTCTGCATGTTTCAGATTTAGAAGGAACTTGAAAGAATGGTTGAGTCACATGGTCAGTCGGTCAAACTTATGAAGGGGAATGACTGGAATGTGTCCTTTAAGTTAGTAAACTCTTAAAGGCGGTAGGAGGGAAGAAGAACCAACCAAGTATGTACTTTAAAGGCTGCTTTTGATAAAAAAGCAGCCAAACAACAGACTTTTTTGGTCTTTTTTATAGTAACTAAAGCAAGTACTATTTGTTAGCTTGTTTTTTTCTTGACAACTCTATAATTTCTGTATTGTACAGACTTAATATGTATTTTGTTTGTTAATGCATAGTATTTTCTTTATTCCAATTTATCTGCCTGTGATGAGTACATTTGCGCTATGCATGTTGCTTTATAATAGTAGCATAAATTAACGAGATAAGAGTCACTCTAATGGTAGAGTGAAAATCACACTCTTTGAAGAGTGAGAATCACCCTTTGCCGGGTGTGAACTTCACTCCTGTATTGATGGTGTGACAATCACTCCTGAAAGTGGTGTGCTCCTGGTTGCAAGCATCTCACACCACAATATGGTGTGATCTTCACACCACATTTTTAACAGTGCTGGTTGACCCCTCTGTTGGTCTCTCTGTTGGCCCCTCTGTTGGTCTCTCTGTTGGCTGAGTATTGATAATAGCCTACAAGAATATATTTATATATATAATTATTATTATTACTAATACCAATTACAACAAAGATAAACATAACTATTATATCATAACATACAGAACTACATAACATATATACCTACATATGCAATAACACACACACTGAGTTATATCTTTGAATGATCACACTTATTCTTTGACACAATGACAAATGCATATGCATATATAATATACATATAATAGAATTGTATATAGGTGCACACACATACACACACAGTGTGCATGTGTGTGTGTGTGTGTGTGTGTGTGTGTGTGTGTGTGTGTGTGTACGTGTGTGTGTGTGTGTGTGTGTGTGTGTGTGTGTGCGTGTGTGTGTGTGAGCATGCACGTGTGTGTGTGTGTGTGTGTGTGTGTGTGTGTGTGTGTGTGTGTGTATGCTGTGTGTGTTTGACAATGTGTATGCGTGTGTACGTGATGCACAGGTAGTACATGCTCAACCGTCTATGCATAAGACAGAAAGCAAACAGAGAACACATACTTGAGAGGCTGAACATATGTGGTCTTGATAACTACTGTTGAGTCTAGAAGCTTCATTGAAATTTACAAGATTTTTGATCCTGGAGTCTTCATGCCAAGGGTAATTGGGATCTTGCAATTCCTTCTTAATACTCCGAAAAAGAGAACTTGGATTGACAGAGGGTAAGCGGTCGTATCTGGAGGATGAAAGGGATAAGCATGTATATATATATATGCAGATAGTCCACTCATACAAAAACGTTATACAATTTGACGTGATACACGAGGGTATGATATAATCTGCCCAAAAATTGACTTACAACACCTACAGAGTAGAAATTTCTTAGGAGGTACCTAGAAAGGAAGGCCAACAGGCACTTATCAGAGGAGATTATTATTAGGACAGATGTATGCATTGTACACATAGAAGGGTTACTAACTGTCCATGCAGGAGTATAATATGCACAAACTATCCAGGAGTATGCTAATAATGCAGATGCTTACTATAGGCAAGGTCTACCGCATAATAATGTGACATAGCACACAAAATGGTTCTGTAGAGTGAGGGTCAAAGGGCTTATTTCTCATGCAAAACAGACACATGTATTCACTTTAAGGCTGGGAGGAGATGATCCAGTTTTGGGCTGCTGGTACAGTATGTGACAGGAGATCTTGGATAATAGAACAGAAAGGTCAAGCACATTTCCTGATAAGTACCAAGTCCACCCTGTGAGTTTCAGAAAAATAGAAGGGGCCAAAGATAAGAAAATGACATTTATAACAATAATGATGATATTATGCAAATCATGTATACGTGTATATACATGCGTTTTGTGTATGAGTGCTTGTGTATGAGCGTGGTGTGTGCGTATGTGCATGGTGTGTGTGTGTGTGTGTGTGTGTGTGTGTGTGTGTGTGTGTGTATGTGTGTGCGTATGTGTGTGTGTGTGTGTGTGTGTGTATGTGTGTGTGTGTGTGTGTGTGTGTATGTGTGTATGTGTGTATGTGTATGTGTGTGCGCACGCGCACATATTTGCATGTGTGAACGTGTGTGTGTGTGTGTGTGTGTGTGTGTGTGTGTGTGTGTGTGTGTGTGTGTGTGTGTGTGTGTGTGTGCGTGCAGGCACTTGTGTGTGTGTGTGTATGTGTGTGTGTGTGTGTGTGTGTGTGCGTGCTGCATGTGTGCGCTCGCGCGCGCGCGTGTGTGTGTGCGTGTGCCATTAATATTATTATGGTAAACTGGATAATCTATGCAAAAAGCAAGTCTCCATAATGTTTGCAGCCTACTTAATGACTTATACGTAAATCTCTTCTCACTCACAAAGACAGTGGAGTTTCTGTTCTGTGTGCGGTACTTGCAAGTCAACTCCAATTTATCACCCTAAACAGAAGAAATGGCAGCATCATCAGTAATGAGTAGACTACAGAGTCATTAACACATTCACACACTAACACTGAAATTCACCCCAAATCCACCCCAATATTGCTTGTCCCAACTATGTATATTAACTTATATTATACACTCCGGAGGTTATACATTACTCAGGATTGGATGGAGGAGTGCTACGTATACATACTGCATGGCCTGATTATGAAACGCATGTTGAAGGAATGCTTCTGTCAACCTATATGACTCAAACAATAGAGCCAGCCCAGTCAACATGCACATAATATGCAGAATGGAATATCATGCAGTTGCTCACTGGGTAGATCTTTCTTGAAGGAATGGTCCTTATCTGCTGAAAGTTGAAGTCGTAGTGCAAATCTTGGTCAATCGGAGGAGTCACCTCAACACCATTTCTGTATTGCTTTAGTACAAGACCATGACCTAGAATGAATACAAAGAAAAGGAAATGACAGAAACATACAATTTACACCATGTCATCGTCAACGAGTGGAAACATGGGGAAATAAGCAGAAAGGGACCACATAACTACAGTAATAATATAATGCATCAGCTGCTCCCATAAGTTAAACCTGCATCTTGCCAATCATATGAGATTGTATTATAATTGCAAATGTGTGTGTGTGTGTGTGTGTGTGTGTGTGTGTGTGTGTGTGTGTGTGTGTGTGCACGTGTGTGTGTGTGTGTGTGTGTGTGTGTTTGTGTATGCGTGTGTATGAATTTTTTCATACATACAAGCATATGTGTGCATGTGTTGGGGAAAGGCTGACAAGAAACATTGTGCAGTATGAACTCGCATTTGTTATGTGGCATATAAGTACATATAAGCACCCTGTATATAAATTGCTAAGAAACTAACCAGCCAAGTGTGTGTGGAGCAAGCTGGCAAACACAGTGATTCCTTCTTCTGGGAGGTGCTGAGGAGAGGACAAATTATAAATTTGAAATGAATAATACATTACAACTAACAGATAATATTCTATCATAAACTAACATATAAACATGGATAAGTGGTCACAGATGCATGGTTATATAATAACCCTAACACCCTCCAGGGGCTACGCCCAATAATTAGTATAATATAAAGGCTCAGTATAGACAATACTGTAGGCCAGGAAATTTTTGTGGCTAATTAATTTCCTAGTTTTAGCAGTTCAATGGGGTCTGCGAAATACTTCATTTACAAACTTTAATGAAAAAAAAATGAATGTTGTCAGGATTGTGTACTGTCTTTGCTAATATAGGATGCGTTTGCCTGCAAGGATTGATCATACAATGTATATACTTTGCTCAAATACTTAGTTGACTTTCCTTGGAATTGCTATTTCAAGCTTAATATAAGGAACGATGTATCTAATGTATGAGTAGTCTTCAAGCTTTGGCAACATTAAACAAAGGCAAGAACCGTCAAGAGAACTACAGCCCACCTGTTAGATCTTGTTAGTTTACTCTCGACAGATCGACATACTAACTACGTCTTTAGGATAAACGAGCAAAGATACAATATCATTCATTAGGACAAGCAAATGCTAGAAAATGCTTCTAAAACAGAGAAAGAGGAATCTTTGCTGCACAATCTGCAGCCTAAGGCCACAATTTATTTTATACATAAAAAATTATGACCTCTAAAAATGAGGTTAGCCATGAAACCCTCCTGTTGTATGGAAATTTAAGACCGGTGCATGAATTAGCTTATTGCATGCATAAGAAGGCAACATGCAACATACATACAGGATGTGATATGGTTGGTACAGCTACAGTTTATTGAAAAGAAGGTGTGACGTGATTCTGAATTAGACACTCTTTCAATGGACCATTGTACAGTTATGGCTAAGTTCACAGTGGTAAGGCATAGTGATGGAAATGCTACAGTGCACGGAACAAACCTGTCCAGTGCAGGATGTGTCACAAATGCCGTACACGTTGAAATTCTCCTGCTGAGGTGGAATGACCATTAATGGAGTAACATGGGCTCCAACAGCAACAGAGCCTGCATCGTATTTCCTCGGAGTGTCAATGTAGGTGATTTGCATTCCAGAATAGTCAGTTACTCCTAGTTATAGGACACAACAGTATATGTTTCGGATAAAGACATAAACATACACATATACTCACATAATATACATGCATTCTGGACTAACATAATACACACACACACACACACACACACACACACACACACACACACACACACACACACACACACCTGATATCATGTTGGGGTTGTCATAATGCATTTCAATCATCCAGTATTCTGAAGATTGGGGACCACCGAAAGAGAAACTCAGGTCTTGAGGGAATGTAAACGCCTGTTAAAATGAGAGAAAATCCACTTGAACAATGAAAGGGGCAAACCACCGAAAAGACATTGTCCAACCTACATAATAGTATTATTATAATTATATTATATAAACACACTCATGTATACCATAAAACTAGACTCTAAGGGTACATACACACAGTACATATAGTATATGTACTGAATATGTGTATGTATCCTTACAGAGTCTAGTCATATGGTTTCACACGGTACTATACACATGCAGATCACGGAGGATCAGTTCAAGAACACTCTGCATGTATGGTGGACAGACTATTTAGCATGTACATACATACGTCATACCTCACCACCAACAGCCCATGCTGCTATTAGGTTACCATTAGCACAACGAGCCAAAGGAGTGCCGCCAGCCTGCCCAACATTAGTCAAACACTCTCCTCCAATCAAATCCTCATCTGTAAGACTACCTAAATTGATTCCATCACACGAGTACAGTATCATGTGGTGTACATGAGGAGTAGCTGGTTCATGGATGACTGGAGAGAACTGTTAGAAGAGAAAATCAAGAGTTACGAGTCATTCTGAGAGATTAGCCAAAGAATCAATCCTTACATAATCATACCCCCCCCCCCACACACACACAGATCCACACACACACACACACATCACCCTCATGTACATCATCCCCACACACATCCTCTCCACACACATATCACCCCCAGGACAAAATTCATAACTAGTAACTCACTCTAATCATGTGTTTGACTGTACTCTTTATCTGCCGAGGGGTTCGGAACCCAGCACACCAGTAGGTAGTGTCAGCACTTGGGATGGTGATCTAAGGATGACAGAAAACTTGAGCATAAGAAATTCTCCTAGCAATTGAACAATAAATATAATGTATACTCCAAACATAATCAGACTGGACCAAAATATTGCTGCAACCACACAATCATTATACAAATATACATTTTTTACATTGAAAATAGAACATTGTTAAATATTAATTAGAATATAGAAATACGTACTTACATAATTATATTAATTATACGAAATTGTAGAGCATAATCTGACCAATGATGTTTAATAAGGTGCATTTGGAATAGTATAATATTTTGATCTCACAAATTGAATGTGAGATTTTCATGCAAGGGGATGCAGCCTACAGTTTAGCCTTAGGCTACTAAATAAATACTTTCTCAATATTTGTCCTCAGCTCACATTTCTAACAAGAAAATCCAATGTCTTAGCTCCTGCTTCAACTTCTGGTTTATCTCCTCCAAGGAAATAAACCCCATATGATCCTCTTCTACTCATGTGGTAGGAGAATGTGTCTGAATCTCCATAGGCAAATATGACAGGGGTACTTCCCTACGAAGGAAAGAAATACAGCTTTAACTACAGTATCCTGTATATGTGAGTGCGTGCGTATGTGCGCACGCGCGTGTGTGCGTGTGTGTGTGTGTGTGTGTGTGTGTGTGTGTGTGCAAATTCATGCCCTCATACCTCAGTAATAATCCTGTCATGGTTGACACCACCTGTACTACCAGTATCCCCAGTATCCAGGTATCTCCAAAACTCCAAAGTGGTCCATCCATGTTTCTCCTCTCCTCGGATGAGATTAAGATCATTTCTAGTGTCTTCAGGAGGAAAACTGTTGACACCAGCATAGCGGTCCTAGTACAAGGTGACATGAAATAAACAAATCAAATGGTACTAATGGTACTAAATGAATATTAAGATATTACTAATCTTCCATACATGCAAATCAGGGAACTAGATCTCTAAATGTAGAGATATTATACTAATCTCCTATACAGCTAGCAATCGTTCATCAAGTATACATCGACAAACGGAGTAATCCTAGTCTCGCGTAGCCCATATCCTAGCTCGCCTCCATTTCTCAAATGTGACGTCACATTTGAGAAATGGAGGCGAGCATGGGTCTGGGCATAGACTCTTAGTCTATGGTCTGGGGTACGCGAAAATACAGTAATCCATCTCCCGTGCATGCTCCAAGCACATGCACTATTAAGTTCTTCAAAGTTTGTATGTACACACGCGCAGTATATTGCACGAGTTTATAATAAATTAGGGGTCACAATGAAAAATTCATTGCCGTCGGAATCATCCGAAAATACTGTTTTAGATGAAATTCAGTACGGCGAATTTAATGGTGGTAACCGTTTTTCGATTGGTCGAAGTATGACCAAGTTATGCATAAAAATTAATCAAAATTGTGGTGCAACGCGCGCGAGAAAACTACTTTCCACCAATGCGGAGTTAAATGAAATGGATCCAAAATTGTAGCAGATACTCACTACTGTCATGATGGACTAGGAAAGGCGTATTTCGGACAGTTATCCTTGCATTTGTCGGAGGGGGGTCTCCGAAATTTCCACACTAAACGTCCTTACAAGCTCGAAACATACGCGAAACAAACCCTCACGCTGTGCAAGGATGATCCATCCCTCGGCTATCCATAGCAGAAAATTGGGGGAGATTGCTCTACTTAAACCACCTGCGTTGCAGCAAAATATGATTTTACGCATAACTTGGTCATACTTCAACCAATCGAAAAACGGTCACCACCATTAGATTCGCCGTACTGACTTTCATCTAAAACACTATTTTCGGATGTTTCCGACAGCAATGATATTTTTCATTGTGACCCCTAAATAAATTCTATCTAGACTACTTAATATACTACACGTGCACTTACTTGCAGAACCGTCTCTCCCTGGTCCGTAACCCAGCCGACGGCAAGATCGGAGTTAGCCATGCTACCTTTCTCAGACACTCCTAAACCGACCCATCCCGTGGTCTTCACTCTCACAGCGATATTCAGTCGACTGTTTCCCTCCGTGTAGTTCCAGTACAGCTCGTACGTGTTGCTGGTCAGTACGAGGAAGTTGGGATACCGCGCCAGCAATTCCGGGTTTCCCGCGTTCGGAGGTGCCTTAGTAAGTGAGTCCCCAGCGGTGAGGCCTGCAATAAGTCCTAGAGTAAGTAAACAGAGCTTCATTATGGGCTACGTTGTGTTTGCAGGACTCGAGCTGCAAGGGCGCCATTTTATATTCATCGCCGCGGTTTGGAAGAGGAAACGAAGGTCAAATTTACAGGAAATGGGCATCCGCAATAGGTGCCCTTATTGCGAACATATCATGTTATTAAACAAAATGTAATATGATTATTTCGGCAACTTTATTAACGATGCCATAACAATCATATTATGTCATTGTACTTAGTCTAATGTTTTTTAAGATGTTTTTAATATTAACCGTTATGGTATATAGCTTCCTCGGTGTAGTTGGGTAAAGTGGATTGACCACATTAGACCACCAGCTACAGTTGCGCCCTTCTAGCATGAAGGGTAGAGAGCAACATGTCCTTTGAGTATAAGATGATCGTGGTCTGTCCAACCATAATTTAAACCTACATAATTATGTGTGCATTGTGTCCCTAGATAATTAAGGAAGAACTGGTAACAGAGACTCCCAGTTGTAGACTGAGAAAACACATATTGAGTGAGCATGATTTATTAATAATTAATCTGTCTTCGTCTTTCAGATTCCATTCAGAAAAAAAATTCTCCGAGTATTAGCTAGAAACAGAATTATATTAATTATGATAGATTCCATAGATGTAAACCATAGAATCATGGAACTTTATTACAACAACTTCCTTTTCTCCTACTTATATGCATGGCAATGTCAGATATTATTATGCATATATATATACAAATGATTGGAAAGTTTACACAAAGTTACACATTGGCAAATTAACCCCTTACTATGATAGTAAGTCTCTCCGTCATGGCATGAAAACAATGGCTGTCACAGTGGAATTCACTTATAGCTCAGTATGTATACTCCTGCTGTACTCCTCATTCTGTCCCTGTGTATATAGCCCATATAAACCAACCCTGATAGCAAGTTCCTCTGATAATACTTATTTCATACCCTCTTCGAAGTACACGTACTAAGCAAATTTCACTATATGATGGCAATGAGGAGAAATAGCCAATATAACTTCCAGGACATTTTGGTCAGACTCTTTTTGCCGCATGTTTTCATGTCCTGGAGGGAACTGGCATACATAGTGACAAAATGTAATCATAGTCCTGGAGATGACAGCACAGGAAAGGGTGCTGGATGACCACAATTTTGAGAGAATGGCAATTGTACTGACTATATACCACAGCGATGGTAGAGCCCTGCACTGAGGACAGTGATCAGGGCAGAGGAAGGGCCCTTTGACACGTAATGTAGAGAGTCGTAAACTGGCATAATTTTTATCAAAGCAGATTAGCCGTATTCTTACCTGTATGTTTGGTATATATGTATGTACCAAGTTTTGATAGTCTCCTGGTAAGCATTGCATGAGTTATTATTAAATTAATAAGAGTGGCATATACATGCACATGATCAGATCACATTGGTAGACCACTTGACTCCTCATGCACCCATACAGTTTAGCCCTATCAATACTCCAGGAGCCTCCCCAGTAGGTCCAAAGGTGGTCCCATTGCATCACCAGAGCACATCCCTCACACTTGAGGAAGTGTACCTCCACTGGAGTTACATCATTCATGCAGCTCACCAAGATCGACAGCTAACTCGAGTTTCTATATAGCATGTCTTCCATTGTACTATGCCATGTATTTGGGAATATTATGTATACAGTAGACATATTATACTGTAGTACATTACAGAAACTATAAGAATGCTTTCAGTATAGAGTATCAGCAAAATGGAGATTGAGTAAGTCTCAAATCATGCTGCAACAAAGATGTACATAGTATAACTTGCTTAGTACTAACCATATCAAAGGGAAAATGAAAAGCAGTATATACATACTTCTTATCAGAGATACTCACTATATCCGGACTGATATATACATTGTTGAGAATATGAATATATACCTCCTATATGAATGCATACTGTATTCATAGGAGGGCACATCATGAAGAGTACTTTGAAAGCAATCATTATGGGCTGGCCTACACACACAATATGTAGTGTACTTGTTCAAATACTTACTTTGTGCATACCCAGTATATATATATATATATATATATATATATTATATATATATTGCTGTAGAGTCTGTAACTTTGACACATAGTCATGCATACACAGCCACACCTGGTTTAACTGACACTGGTTTACCAGAAAATTTATTTATCTGGCACTCTGTTGTGAATCCCCATTACTAAACTGTACACAATTCCACTTGATTTATCCAACATCTGGTTTATCTAACCCCTTATGTGCAAAGCAGATGTGATCAGATAAACAAGGGCCCACTGTACCCACGGTTGCTATATAATACTTTAATTACATGTAAGCAAACAACCTCTGAATCAGTGTAGTGGAATTTAGCTTTGTGAAGGAACAATTGTACACACCGTCCATCTAAATGCATCAGGTATACCGAATGCCCCACGACCAGCATGGAGCCCTATAGGACGATGTTGCATTATAGAAAATACAGTAAAACCCCTATTAAAAGGTGCCTTTAAAATGCAGCCACCTCCTTTGAGGACAGCATTGCTCTGCCTCATGTGAAGTGCCTCACATTGGTATAATAATATGCACAATTAAGTGCTCCAGAATGAGGACCTTCCCTATACAGGACAGCTTACTGTGGTCCCATTGGTGTCCTTAATAATATATAATTTCCCTGTACATAGTACGCACCAGCATAGATACTATATAATATAGCAGTGTTAGAAAATAAGGAGCAAATTGTAGAGGGACAAACGTGACAGTCTTAGTATTATCATTTTGGATCAGACAATTTCACATATATGCTCGGACATATTTTTGGGCATACAAAATGACTTGGCAACATCACTGTGTACGTATCAAGTGAGCTTTTAGGTAGCTAATGCTCAGCCAAATGTCTGACCCAAACTTTTTGGGTTCAACAAAGTGCCAAAATGGTCGGACAACGTCTTAATGCTGACCATTATTTCGAACACTGATATAGTACATATACCACCATATATAGATACTCTATACCCTATAGGCCTATTACAGTATCTATTGTACCAGTGAAGAGCATTCAATTGATTTTTCATTCTTCAGAATAATTATGATACTCAACAAGACAAGCATGAAGTCATGCTCCACCTGCAGAGCTTCTGCTCTTCTTTTGTTGCTGTTAGCGGCCGGGCTCCTGCATCACCCAACCACGATGCTACAAAATAGAACATTCAGCATCTGGGAGGAAAGTTGCAGTCGTCTGCACTCATAAGGAAGCAGTTCCCTCCTCAAACCCTAGATAATACATAACTTTTTATATTTTTATCAGATTCTTAAAAAAAATAACTATAGGGATACTCCTGAAATTATTACCCTAAGGCTTCAAACAATTACTTCAATAGTTATGTGCTCCATTTGAATCACTTATATTATAATGAAAACTCTGCAATGAGTACACCTCCATAGTATAACGTACATGAATAGGACAGTGTACCTTAAATTGGTCTCAATGCTGTCCTTATTATACAAGCTTCATGATATACATGACAGCTTACTGTGGTCTGGAAAGCCTCCTTATACTTACTGCAACACTGCACACAAACTGAACGGCAGACACTATATAAAACATGCACTGGGACCCACTTTCACATTGGGGCACAATGGCAGCTGATAGCATACTAAAGATATAGTGCTCTACTACTGTCTTCAATGCATAACACTTAATGAAATGTGTTCTGTGGAATTCCCCAAGGACTGTAAAATATACAGGGGACCATTTCATGACTCCCTGAACAGTGAAAACCTAGCATGGCCTGTGGGTCCGGAAAAATGTTTTGCAATAAATACTTCTTAACAACTAGTGCATGGAAACAATCTGCAACCAGCCATTTTTGGTTCCGCCCCCCTCGCTCTTGTCTAGCCAACTACTTTGCATGGAGTTGCCTACAGAAAGTGCATGGAAACCTATTAAGCTATACCACCTATAGCTGTTGTAAATGCTCCGTGTAAGATAATCAAACAGTTGCAGCATTGAATTGCATCATTGAATGATAAACATCATACAACTAGATGTGCTAGGAGAGTACAAACACGAGTTAAAATTAGATGTATTCTATATTGCATCATGCAGCAGTGAGTTGGTTTGGGTCCAAACCATACACATGCACCAACATCCCATTCTCAGGAATGAATCCACACATAAACGTGCACGCATATGTACAGGCAGGCACACACACACACACACACCACACACACACACACACACACACACACACACACACACACACACACACACACACACACTCACACACATTACACACACAAACACACACACACACACACACACACACACATACACATACACACACACACACACATACACACACACATACACACAAGACCACATACATATTATACACATAACCACACACACACACACACACACATACACACACACACACACACTCACACACACAAACAAACACACACACACACACTCACACACACAAACAAACACACACACACTCGATCACCCACACTCACACCCACACTCTCTCACACCCACACACACACGCATCCACACACACACAAACACGTGTGCGCAAATGCACACACACACACACACACACACACACACACACACACGCACACACACGCACACACACACATACACACACACACACACACACACACACACACACACACACACACACAAACACACTTGCATGTACACACACTGCAAAGAATATTGTATGCAGTACCAGAATATTATTAAGACAATGTCATATTAACAATATATGTGATAATAATTTAAAAGTACAGTAACTGTTAAACTGTACTGAAATCCACCCGAATACAAGGACCACCCGTCTATAGAGATGGTCACTGTAGGCTGTCTCACCGTATACCTCAGGTATAGTGCATGTTCACCTTTGTGTAAGGGACACTCGCCTATACGTGCAGAGAGGATAAACATGCAGGCATACACGTGCTCTCATCAACACATGCAAAGCGCCTGTGTGCAAGTCTATGCCGCTTCGAACCGCCAACATCAAAAGTTTTATTCAATTATATTCAGTAAAGATATAGTCTTTGTCTGGTTGTCTTTCACGAGAGCAGTCTCCTAAAAGGGGTACTAGTGGATATGGTAATAGAACATGGTGTTGGTGGTAACAAAGTTCTGATGTAGCAAAACATTTGTGTGGAAGTTTATATTTTTAGTTTCATCAGTGTACCATGCACTGTGCCATCATACCCTTTTAAGAGACCACCCTGTAATTTTGTAAGACCGTCTTTGCTGGTACAAAATATGTTAGGTCCCATTCGATCAGAACGTGACAGTCTACAAGGCAAACAGGAAGTCATGTTCATGATGCTGCCATCTGCTGTCTAGTAGGGCTTCTCTCGCTATTATCAGGGCAAAATAATCCCTGCTGCTACATTTAAGCAGGACAATTTTTTTGCTATTTATCACAGACTTGAGCTGTCTGTCCTTTAATTGCTTTGTTTGAACATGTGGTCCAGCTCTAGTAGCATACATGAATATACATAGTCTATATATACACATGTACATGTGGCCACTTCGAAGATCAACCATGATAGAGTATTAAATACACAAACAGCTAGCTGTACATGTAGTACTGGAATATCATGATTGTAGTCAGAATCTTGCATGCATGGCTATAGGTATATTGCTTGCATGGGTTCAGTATAATACTCTGTGTTATATCAGTGTATATATAATATACGTAATATTGGCTGATTTTAATTGCATATATTATATTATTATTATTATTATTGTTAGGTCTTAAAAGGCCAAAATGGCCCTTGAAACAAATAAACTGAGTGGCTTAAGATGGCTAAAATCGAAATGTGTGTATCAGAAAGAAAACATTGAATGACGAGGTTAAGGGGTGGAAATGAAAGTGTATGTCTTGTGAGGCCATATTTAAAATTAATATATACCCAAGTTGGTACAAAGCATATCTGCTTAATGAGTGAGATTCCGTAAGTCTTGATCAATTATTAAGTACACAGTGGAATATAATGTTAATTTACAATTATAACAACATTACACAACATACGTATATACTATAGTGAGTACAAGCACATTTAATTTAATACTTAACCTATACTATGAGGTTCGCATGATGATGTTCGATTGATATTTGAGGCCTCGGTTTACAAATTTGGCACATTCCAGCAATAATTGGGGCTGTTTAGACTTCATAATGTATACACTTTTGTCATAGTTGGAAAGCCATTGGAAGTGGTGATTGGTCTTTTACGCAATTGATCACATTGGTGACCTGAGATGCTCAACTCTTGGGCATGCAACTAAAAAGTGCATGAACCTCATTTTCCACCTCACTGGTGTTGCAAATAGTGCAGACTCTGTTTCCTACAGGGACAGGAGGATGGGAATAGCGACCCCGTTCAATGTTAAGATTATGACAGCTGATTCAGAGGCGAGTTAGGGATTAATAGCAGCAATGGGTTGGTGATTGTTGATAAATATGTCTCTTGGTTATGCACCGTATCGATAATTTTGTTATAGAATCTCAATTTATTGCCTCCAACACTGGAGACTCCTGTCTTACTATGGATATGGCAGTATGTACAGTGGAACCTGCCTAATCCAGCACCTCTATAAACCAGCATTCTCCTAAATCGGTCAAGGTTCTCTGGCACCAACCATTTATTTACCATACAAACTGACCTCTATAATCCAGCAACCTGCTAATCCAGCACTGTTTTACATTCCCCAATGGGTGCCGGATTAGACAGGTTTCACTGTATAGCTGCTGTATGTGTTGGTCGTGTAGGCGAGTAACAATAGTGTCATACGATGTATATATATATATATATTCACCAATTAAACTTGTATCGCAACCTAGTGACAGTAAACTTCTTTCCAGTTTAAAGTACCATGATGGTAGGTGAGCTTTGCTGAGGTTTCGGGATAGTTTCAGTGCATCTCTCATTATATTGGGTGCATGCAGGCCTAGGCTGCTGTAAGAGTCGAAAGAAAAATTTGATTACTGACTTGCTGGCATCTAGTGAAATTGGAAGGCAGCCTAATTCACTGTAAACTGCTCCATTGGTGCAGGTTTGTGCACGGTACCCTTAATTTAGACTGATAGAATTTTAGGCAGATTTGCTCAAGTGAATAAACATCAAACAGTCCCAAAATTTCTGAGTTATACAGTAGGATTGGCTTGATCATTGCATTAAAAAGGTGTAGCTGAATCTGAACATCCGTGTTACCAAGAGTATGAATCTTATGTTGTAGGATACGTGATGCTTTCCTGACTGACTCAACAATCTTGCTTAAACAAAAGGTAGTTGCCACGTGCACTCCAGTAGCCACGTGCCTACATATATTGTATCCAGTCATATCTATGTAAGTTTCGTCAATTTTCCAATGATGGTCATGCAATTCTTTCAGGATGCTTATAACAAAGGTACCAATTTTGGTTTCATATAATAATCATAATTATTTATACTTAGATTATTATTATATAATATATTTTTTTGGTCATATATATTGGATCAGTGATACGCATGCTGAATGCAGTTGTTCAAATCAGGCCTAGGTTTAGTATAGTATTATGCATGTCCGTACAATTAAAGTTACAATTTTCTAACTAAAATTTAGCAAAAATGCAAAAATAATTGCAAATTGTTTGGAGCCCTAAATTGAATTGCAAGTGAGCTTTCAGCATCATGACATAAGCCCAAATCCATATATACTGCCGATTTTGTTTCCTCATCATCCCCATATATGAAGTACGTATACTACCGCACTCCATAATAATACGCAATTTTGTGCAATGCATGAGGTACTGTTGAATTGTATACTCATTTAATATAAGAATAATGCATGTACATTGCTAGTATGTCACATAAACACTATAATAGCTGCCTGTGCACCAAAACTCATCCCTTTAACACAAAACACAAAGTGAAGTTGAGTCTTAAGACAAGAATAATGACACAAGTTGTATAGAAATGTATGAAAGCAACACTATTCGCTAACTGTAGTGGAACAAAGTCAAATGTGATGAAGTTTAATAATGCATGATGAATGAGAGAAGAGTAGCAGCCAATACAGTCAGGAATGATGACAAAACAACAGCATGTGATCCACTGGTTGGTCCATCTGTTGGCAGAGTATTGACAATAGCCTACATTATCAAAAAGATACAAACGTGAGATGATGAATCATACTGCAATGCTAGACGAAATTAAAACGTGCATCTCTCTCTCTCTCTCTCTCTCTCTGTGTGTGTGTGTGTGTGAGAGATTGTGTGTGTGTGTGTGTGTGTGTGTGTGTGTGTATGTGTGCATGTGTATGTGTGTGTGTGTGTATGTGTGTGTGTGTGTGTCTGTGTGTCTGTGTGTGTGTGCATGTGTGCGCCTGTGCACATGTACAGACACATGCATTCATAAGTCATGTATACACAATAATGTGCACATAAGTACAAACACATCACACAATAACAGGGCAACAAGCAAACCACAAATACATACATACCTCATTGGCGATACATGTATGGCCTGTGTAACTGCTGTTGGCTCTAGAGGCTTCATTTAGCATCACAAGATTCTGCAACCTGGAGTCTTCATTCCAAGGGAAGTTAGGGTTGGGCAACTCAACACCAAGTACTTGTCCCACGATACTTTGGATGGGAGCACTCAGATTCACAGAAGGCAAGCGATCGATTCTGAAAGGAAAAACAAGAAATCAATATTATATAAGTAAGTACTACGTATATGCATGCAGGTTGAACAGTAGCTCATCCATCCTCACAGAGACATTGCATTAACCTGGTATGATACACTACATTCATAGTGTGAGGTTCAAATATTACTATCATACTGATAGTATATCCGGAAATCTTATGACATCCATATAAATATAACAAAATTAATGTAAGACACAAAGCGTTCTGTAAATTTAAGTTTATAGGGCTCTCAGAGCAATTCTCAGTACAACAGACGAAGATACTCACCTTAGGGCTGGTAGAAGATGTTCCAGTTTCGGTCTGCTGGTGCACAGTGTTAAGGGAGTTTTTGGATAATAGTATACAAAAAGTCTATGCACATTTCTTGATAAGTACCAAGTCCCCCCTGTGAGTTTTCAGAAGACGGAAAGGGTCAAAACTGAGAAGCAATACAATTAATGTCATATATACAGTACAACGTATATATGATGGTATGTGTGTATGTGTGTGTATGTGTGTGTGTGTGTGTGTGTGTGTGTGTGTGTGTGTGTGTGTGTGTGTGTGTGCGTGTGTGTGCATGTGTACATGTGTTTGATTGCGCAACAATAGTATTCGTTGGGTCATATTTACAGTACATAGAGTATTCAAAACAGTCTCTATGATTTCTTCTCACTCACAAAAACAGTGGAGTTTCTGTCCAATGTACAATACTTGCAAGTTAACTCCAACTTAATCCCTATACCGCCATTTGGTTACCCCGTCATCCCCATATATGGAGTACTATACCGCACTCCATAATAATAAGTAATTTGTGCAATACACGAGGTACTGTTGAATTGTATACTCATTTTATATAAGATTTAACATGTACATTGCTAGTATGTCACAGAAACAATATTATAGCTGCCTGTCCACCAAAACTCATCCTTTAGCACAAAATACAAAGTGAAGTTGAGTCTTAAGACAAGAATATTTACAAAAAAATAGTATAGACATGCATGAAGGCAGCAAGACTGCATGCAAACACTATTCGCTGACTGTAGTTGGAACAATGTCATTGACAATTGTGATGAAGTTTAATAATGAATGATGAATGAGAGAAGAGAAGCTGCCAATACAGTCAGGAATGATGATAAAACAACAGCATGTGATCCACTGGTTGACCCCTCTGTTGGCAGAGTATTGACAATAGCCTACATTTTCAAAAAGATACAAACGTGAGATGATGAATCATACTGCAATGCTAGACTAAATTAAAACGTCTCTCTCTCTCTCTCTCTCTCTCTCTCTCTCTCTCTCTCTCTCGCTCTCTCTCTCTCTGTGTGTGTGTGTGTGCGCGCGCGCACGCGCGCGCGCGTGTGTGTGTGTGTGTGTGTGTGCGTGCATGTGCAGTCGCATGCATTCATATGTGATGTGTATACACAATAATGTGCACATAAGTACAAACACATCACATAATGACAGGGCAACAAGCAAACCACAAATGCATACATACCTCATTGGTGATACATCTATGGTCTATGTAACTGCTGTTGGCTCTAGAGGCTTCATTCAGCATCACAAGATTCTGAACCCTGGAGTCTTCATTCCAAGGGAAGTTGGGGTTGGGCAATTCAGCACCAAACACCTGCCTCACGAGACTATTAGTAGGAGCACTCAGATTCACAGAAGGCAAGCGATCGATTCTGAAAGGAAAAACAAATATTATATAAGTAAGTACTACGTATATGCATGCAGGTTGAACAGTAGCTCATCCATCCTCACAGAGACATTGCATTAACCTGGTATGATACACTACATTCATAGTGTGAGGTTCAAATATTACTATCATACTGATAGTATATCCGGAAATCTTATAACATCCATATAAATATAACAAAATTAATGTAAGACACAAAGCATTCTGTAAATTTAGGTTTATAGGGTTCTCAGAGCAATTCTCAGTACAACAGACGAAGATGCTCACCTTAGGGCTGGTAGAAGTTGTTCCAGTTTTGGTCTGCTGGCGCACAGTGTTATTGGAGATCTTGGATAATAGAACAAAAAGTCCAAGCACATTTCTTGATAAGTACCAAGTCCCCCCTGTGAGATTCCAGAAGACGGAAAGGGTCAAAACTGAGAAGCAATACAATGCCATATATACATATATCGTATATATGACTGTGTGTGTGTATGCGCTTGTTTGTGTGTGTGTGTGTGTGTGTGTGTGTGTGTGTGTGTGTGTGTGTGTGTGTGTGTGTGTGTGTGTGTGTGTGTGTGTGCGTGCGTGCTTGTGTGTGTGTGCGCGCACGCATGTGTATGCGTGTGTGTGTGTGTGTGTGTGTCTGTGTGTACATTCGTGCGTGTGTGTACACGTGTACATGTGTTTGATTGCACAACAATAGTATTCGTTGGGTCATATCTACAGTACATAGAGTATTCAAAACTGTCTCCTTAATTTCTTCTCACTCACAAAAACAGTGGAGTTTCTGTCCAATGTACGATACTTGCATGTTAGCTCCAACTTATCGCCCTGAACAGAAGTAAAGGCAGCATGGTATCAATAGTATTGAATGGACCAACAGATAAGAATATCATTATTCACACACTGACACTTCTGAAAAATTCACCCCAATCTACCACACACCACATAGAGGGCATTATTTGTGTGGTAAATTTTCATCGATGCTAAAACAATTGGATTTAGTCATGGTAAATGAACCTGTGGTTCATACCATTAAAATTTTCAATGATACTAAATTTCATGAGGAAATACTGTATGGTTCCCTTCCCGACCACGAATACCACAAATTGTTACCCCATGAAAAATACACACTATAATTATAGTAATTACCAGTAATGATTGAACCAAAAGAGAAATACACATTCACACACTGGCACACCTGAAAATCACCCCAATCTACCACATATTCACTAAACAATGTCCCAACGTGTTACATTATTCACTGACAGGTAGAACAGTTACTGTAAATACTCAAGTATTGAATGGAAGAGTATGGTACTCGCATACCAAACACACTGCATGGCCTGAATAGGACATGTTGGAGAAAACCTCTCATGCAGTGTATGCGTACTTAAGAAATAAATCTGCTCACTGACAGTCAACACACGACGTATGATATGGGTAACTACTCACTGGGTTGATCTTTCTTGAAGGAATTGTCCTAACTTGCTGGAAGTTGAAGTCGTAGTTCAAATCTTGGTCAATTGGAGGAGTCACCTCAACACCATTTCTGTACTGCTTCAGTACAAGACCATGACCTGTTGTGAATAAAAAGAATAATATTATATGGAATTAAAAAAATTGAATGATGATTACATATGTCAAAGTACACCATGAGTATAGTTGGTCGCATGTAGATCTAAACACTTTAGGACCACATAAATATGTACATGATATGTATGCGTGCTGGCACATGCGCTTATGTTTTGCTTCTCTCTCTCTCTCTCTCTCTCTCTCTCTCTCTCTCTCTCTCTCTCTCTCTGTGTGTGTGTGTGTGTGTGTGTGTGTGTGTGTGTGTACATCTATGTGTGTGTGTGTGTGTGTGTGTGTGTGTGTGTGTGTGTGTGTGTGTGTGTGTGTGTGTGTGTGTGTGTGTGTGTGTGTGCATGTGTGTGTGTTTGTGTGTGTGTGT
>CAUJGJ010000313.1:8542478-8544978 GCA_963170055.1 Halisarca cf. caerulea | reverse complement strand
ACATGTGTACAGTGTAGGTTGTAACATAACTCTGATATAACATTTTGTTATATCAGACTGAGTGTACCACTGTATATCATTGCTAACCAAGGCTCCATCAGCATGGGATGCTACAATGTTGGGTGATAGCAAAATTACTGTAAAACCTCAGTCAAAGGACAGCTTTCAAATGCAGCCACCTCCCTTGACAGAAGACCATTGCTTCGTCCCATTTGAAATACCACACGTCGTCGGTATCATGTACATTAAAGACCCCTGAAATTAGGACAAATCCACACACAAGGCAGCTTAGTGTGGTCCCATAACGTCCATAATAGTCTCACTGTGTGTAGCATGTACCTAGGTTTCCCTACAAAATCTATTAGCCATGGTCTAGCGTGCTCAGACCCAATATCGCTTGGCCATTTTCAGGGACTACTTCTGACAAATGTGTAGCAGAGAGGAGCATTCAATAAATTCTGATACTTCATTCTATCAGAATTTGGCACTCAACAAGACAAACAGGAAGTCATGCTCCTGCTGAAGGTTAGTGGGCTCCAGGTCATTGTGTCACCCAACCACAGAGCTAAAAATAGAATAGTCAACATCCCTGTTCAATGCAGTAGTCTGGTCACACAGTAAAGCAGACCTCTCCTCAAACACATTAGGGATTCCTGAATGAATTGCACTTGAAACTAACCCTGGACAATATTTCAATATTAGTAGTCAATATCAAATTGGATTCAATCCATAACCAACAAAACAATGAGTACAATAATTATTGTTGAATAGTCAATATATTGAATACTCAATATATCAACTATCAGCGTTTTCTAGAGCATGTGTGGTTGTCTTCATGTGTAGTACAAGAACAGATGGGTTAAAAGACAAAAGAATAACAGCAGAAGTCCAATATATGGCTAAGGTTTCCAATTGGCCTGGATACATAGTGCTGAAATATTATTAAATAGCCCCTCGGTTATGTCATAACTGAGGGATCAAACTTAGGATATCAAAATATTATATGATTACATTGAGATATACTGACTAATACCAACTCTGTCAAACGGTTACCGTCCAGGACTACTTGAAACGTGCAGTAGAACAATAAGCTAAAAAACATTATAGTGGGAATGTTTGGGCAGGCATACTAGTACATATTGCAGTGATTCTTCGAATAAAGGACACTTTGGGACAACTCTATAATAGATTCTTTGTAAGTAGGCCGCCCCCTAGGGAGGTTAAAAATGTAGAACTATAGGGAGAATGTATTTTGGGACCTCAAGTCTTGTCCCCTGTTGAGAGGTTTTATTATTATTGTGTCCTTATTTGGGAGAGTCCACTATTGGAGGTTGCACTGTACAGTGTGACCTCTATTAAAGGACACCTCTGAAAGGCGGCCGCCTCTTTAAACAGGACAGCATTACCCTGCCCCGTTTGACATCCTGCATGTTGACATATGCACATTGGAATGCACTGTAAAGAGGACACCACCATACATGATAGCTTCCTGTGGTCGCAATGCTGTCCTTATTGTGGAGGGTTCACAGTATACAACAGCTTACTGTGGTCCCAAAGGTGTCCTTATTGTAGAGGTTTCATTGTACAGGACAGTTTACTGTGTTCCCAGTGGTATCATTATTGTAGAGGGTTCATATAGAGTACTCAAACCACACAGTAAACACCAAAATCAAAACAACAAAAAACCAAAACATTCTGGGAGCAACTATTGCATCAGACAGCAGCTGATTGCACAAAAGATGTAGTGTTCTACATGAACCAACATTGCACTTCTTCTATGCATGACTCCTAATGACACAGGAAATGTCTCATGCAAGGACAGCTGGATCGGGAGCTACAGTGGACCTTATCATGAGCCCTTGAATAGTGGAAACCTCCTAGAGCCAGTCCTTTCTGTGGGTACAGATGGAATGTCATGAAAACATCCTCTGAGCAGTAGAAATCACTCGCAATATGCCTTCTGTGTACATTCTGTTGCAGTAGGGCATGTGCCTGCAGAAACTGCATTCCAATTTTGGCGCACTACACCTACTGTTGCAGATTTGCAACGCCATCAAAATTAATGGTTGCCTTGAATTGCATCATTCAGTGACAGACATCACCTCTAGGTGTGTTAGGGGCGAGTCGAGTTAGATAAAATCAAGCACATTTTATTACATCATGCAGCAGTTGGCTCAAGACTCAAGCCATACAGGACACATGCAGGTTGCTATGCATTGTTAGGTTCACGCACCAGCCTACAGTGGCTTCTATAGACAGGTGGTTCTTCCTTACAGGTGGTCTTTAAGACATGCAGGTTTCACTGTACAAAAAATGGGACAAAACTGATAACAGAAGTCTAATATACTATTGAAATGACAGTGATAAGTTACTACTGGGAGGAAGACCACATGCTTCTACAAAGGAAGCCAATCTCTTCTTATAACCATGGAAGTGGTCTGTCCTTTGCTTTGCTTGTATGTCTTCTTAAAATCTAGCTCCAAGCTTCAAGATCCAAGCC
>CAUJGJ010000313.1:8527478-8537478 GCA_963170055.1 Halisarca cf. caerulea | reverse complement strand
TGTGCTGTATGAAATTGCCATATAATGTTTGTACGTACATATGAAATTGTGTGTGTGTGTGTGTGTGTGTGTGTGTGTGTGTGTGTGTGTGTTTACGCGTGTGCTGGTGAATACTGAATGAAACTGTCAGTGTATCTGTTGTGCATGTTTTCTTCTCATAGCAAATGTGTATGTTTGTGGGTTAATTTGTTTTTCTGTGTTTCAAATAATATATGTACGTACATGCAAGCATACATGCGACCATTCCATGTTCACCATATCCTGTTTGTACGTACATATGTACATACTAGGTTGACATACTCAATCCGGATTATGAGAGGTTCCCCAATTTCAAGAATGCTCACCCGCACGAGTGTGTGTTAGCTCCTGGAGAGGTGCTCTACATACCAATGTATTGGTGAGAATATCAGCTCTGTGTGTGTGTGTACCAACCTAAGTGTACATATATACGTGCAGACATTTTATGCCTTCTGTCTGGCCAATGAATGTATTATAAAAATATTATATATATATATATATATATATATATATATATTGTGTCTATGTACATACATGTATGTACCCATAGATACTCTGTACTATGAAGTATACAGTATCTATGATTTCCATATACAACCACACCTGGTTTACCTCGTTTATCTGGCACTCTGCTGTGAATCACCATCACTACTCTGTGTACAATTCACCCTGATATATCCAACACCTCGTTTATCTGAAAACCCTCACTTATCCGACACTCCTCTGTGAAACACCATCACTACTCTGTGTACAATTTAGCCTGATTTATCCAACACCTGGTTTATCCGACACAACCTATGAGGAACAAACATGCATGCATATCTGCTCACACGCTCATAAGTACTAGCACTCACTATCAGCAACACGATCAGTGTTGTTTTGAGTGCTACACTGTGTGTAGATAGGGAGGGAGAAAGGAGTGATTATTGTACTTGCCTTCCGCTTGTACGGGAGTACATTGTTGTGTAGATTATGTTAATGTTTGCACACTGCAAGTATGTGCAACACACTGATATCGCCCTACACACTGTTCTCGTATATGTTTATTTGGTACAATGTACGTATTTGAATGTGTGTCATATGCACATTTTCCTATGCAGGTGGCATTATATAGAATCTGTTGGCAAAGACTACACAATGTCCATTACATTCTGGTATTTGGTAAGGACTTTCTGTGTATTATACTGTATGTATGTGTGTACTTGTGCATGTGTAGTTTTGTGTATAATATGTTGTGTGTATGCAAATATGTGTACCCTTGCTTGACTGTGTGAACTTGTGTGTGTGTGTGTGTGTGTGTGTGTGTGTGTGTGTGTGTGTGTGTGTGTGTGTGTGTGTGTGTGTGTGTGTGCATGTGTAGTTTTGTGTATATGTTATGTGAATGCAAATAATACGTATGTATACCTTGTGTGAACATGTGTGTGTGTGTGTGTGTGTGTGTGTGTGTGTGTGTGTGTGTGTGTGTGTGTGTGAAAGAGGGAGAGAGTAAGTGTGCATACCTACATCATTGCATGTGAGTGCATATTTGCATGCATGCATATATGAGAACTTGTGTCTCAGCATGCATGCATGTGTCTGTGCATTCATACTTTGCTTTTGCATACATACTTGTGTATGTGTGTCCAATTGCAAACATGCGTAGGTATGAATATAATTATAACCCTACTTATAGATACACATGGGTATCAATACCTGACTGACCATAATTTCAATTTTTCCATAGTTTGCTAGTGTCATTGTTTTAAGCCAATTCCCTCCTCCCCTTCCATATCAGGCTGGTCCACAACCTACTAAGATCGAGTACCCATTGCTTCCAGTACACAAGGTTTCCATGACGCGAAACATCGAGAAGATGCTAGGCACAGCTCTGGGAGATCCGCGAGAAGTTTGTCTCAGGACACTGTACATACTGCATGTGTGACGTACTAGCCCTAGCCCTGGCCCTAGCCATCTTTTGTGTACAGTGCTTGTACAAGCAAATCATGCAATCAAGCTCATTCACACACACATACACACACACACACACACACACACACACACACACACACACACACACACACACACACAGTATCACACACACACACACACACACACACACACACACACACACACACACACACACACACACACACACACACACACAATGCGTGACAATTTTTTTCTTTTTGAATGTTTGTATATAGGTTGGACCTTTCTTGCGAATGATTGTTAACGGTCGCTATGATGTCCCTCCTGACCCCACATCGAAGGAAACCTCTTAAGTATAATAATGTTTTTACCTCTGCTTACTTCAAGGGGTGCTGAGTCTGTCTTAATGTGTCCACAAATCAAATAAAATGTAATTATAATAGTCTTGCTGAATGTACCATTACTGTGTGTGTGCCCAGTTCGGAAATTGTACTGTTTTTTTTTTCATTTTTATTTGGAGTTGTAGTTACGACGTGTTCTTGCTGCAGCTGTATCCATGTATGTCTCCGTGTAAATAAGATGTTTGCCAAACTTTACATGTTGTACATTATTGTGACAGTCTTGGAAGGTTAATAAAAACTAATATTATTGGCTTGATATTTGTTTCATCAACATATATAGTAATGATAATTATATATAATTATATATATATATATAATATATGGCAAGCATGAAAAGCAGTGAAAAGCACATATAATATTATTAATATAATATTGCCTTCTATCATGGTGGTCATGAATTCTGAGTATAAGAAAATAAGATTATATATCCCTGCATGCGCGCATAATAATTGTTTGACTATAAATTGCATATAATATATGAAGTAGGCTAAATTGTTGAGCATTGTTTTGCTGCACGTATGTACATGTGGGTGCACATGGTGCAATCACTTCATTTCAACTCTTTCTGATGATGTATCGGCTTCGTAACGGCTCCTTGAAGTCAGTACGGTTGCAGCATGCATTGCTATTAGTCCTGCAATCTACAAGGCGAGGATAATACATGTATGCAAGAGTAATGGACTGCTGATAACAATACGTTATTGTGTTGATTTTGCTTAAAGGATGTGAAGTTCTACCATTTGTAAGGTACGTGTGAACACAGCAGCACAATGAGTGCTCGAGGTGAAACTGCATGCAAATTGATCAGTTACTGATTGACTGGTCAGCGTTTGTTAACTCACGACAAAGATGACTTCTATGAGTACTCCAGCGAACATGGTGGCTACGTACACAGGTAATGAAGCAGTATTTGAGTTACTGAAAGCTGGAACTCCCAGGGAAGTTGCTAAAGCTTGGCTATTCAATCGAAAAGTGGTAATGACTATACTGTAAAAGTACAGAATTACTCCGGAGGTTACCAGAACAAAACCTCCCAAAACAAATACCTGGGTTGCTGGTTATGGCTATATAAACTGTTGAAAGATGACACTACGCATACAACCACACTCGAGCATGTGCACCACCAATTGCAATGCAAGAGTAATAATATTGCTTAGTGAGCCAAAGGAATTAAACTCCATCAACTACACTATTAACCTAATTATAACTTTGTCGAGACCCTCAACACTATAGGACAATGACCTGAAGTACAACTCATAGACGCTCAGACCTGTATTATGACTATAGCTATATGTGACCCAAAGTACCTAAATAGAAGCCATAATAAGTAAGCCTGAAGCCATACCTCTGTGTGAAGTACAGACTGTGTGCATGCATGTACATAATAGTATGGGAATTTTAGTGCCCATTGCAGAGTATCGTACATGCATACTATAATATATGTCTTAGTTGACCCCTCCACCCAGCCCCCACCGTCATGCATGCATGTACACATGCATACATTCATACATACATATACACATGCATACATACATACATATATATATATTATATATAATATATGCATGCATACATTCAAACATAGTACATGCATACATACATACATACATACATACATACATGCATGCATGCATGCATGCATGCATACATACATTCATACATGCCATCAGTGAAACTTCCTTATAGACCATGCATGCAAGAGAAATCAGGCAGATAAGAGAGCAAGGTGATCAGAAGCAAGCACAATCGGGCTTAGGCAGTGTCACTGACATACATACAGTCAGATGTACAGATTAGGAGGTTTCACTTATGACGTGCATACATATTATACACATGTTGTTCAAAAGGATACAACAACAGACACGATGATGGAGAAAATCCGAGCCACATTATTGCCAATACAGAGAAGTAAGAATGATTTCACAAGCATAAAAATGAAGAGAACCGGAGAGACGGCCGCAAGGATGTAATAAGAGTTGAAAGGGATGAACAGCAATTTTCGAAGAATGTTTGCAGCTTCTTGTGATTGGTATAATTGCCTGCTGGTAATTAGGGTATCTATCTGTTGTGAGAATCTGTAAACCATGGCCAGAAACAGAACAATAAAAATGAAACATGCATTGTATTGCATGCATGCACAGTGATTCATTACTTTGTCTGTTTAATTTGAGTTTTTAAATTAAAAATATTGATATTACAAAAATAATAGTAATTATAATTATTATTGGAACCAATAAAAAAATAGACCTTGTGGGTGGGTGGGTGCATGCATGATCACAGTGATTCCATCAAATGACCACCAATCAGACAAAGTAAATTCATTATAAATGTTCTTATAATGTGCATGTATATTATATCATCGTGACGATATTATATTTATAAACTCACTCTGTATCCCGATGAAAAATACCAAATCCTGCTATAAACACCACCCATCCTATAAAGGCAAGTATTGGCAGGACCATAGCTGAGACTGAAGCCTACATTGATAAGAAAATAGGCATAATAATACTGTCTACATGGCAGTTTACAAAATGGAATTTTCCGTAATATTGGACACTTTACGAATATTAATGATGCACCTTCTATATGAATGCATTATATTATTATTATTATTATATTATACAAGTAACATCTTTAGCTGCTATATAATAATATATAACATATATCTTGGTCTTGCAAACTTGTGGATTCCAGGCTAGAATTCATAGTATTGCACCTCTTAATACATACTGTGTCACACAACTCACAATGATCAGTGGCACCCTTTCCTTCATTTCGTGACTTTGATGTAATGAAGACAATAAGTCTTAGACTATCCAAACACACTCTGTTGCTGAATGATGTTAAATTTGAGGTTCAATTGCAAGGAACTACTTTTGTATCAATCTGCATCAATTAAGGAAGCCCTGTGGAACCATTATACTCTATCATTAGACCTATGACTCCATTACTAAGGTCAATTTGTACCCAGCCTGTACGTACTGCATGACTTATTAGGCCTACCCAGAAGGATTTCAACAATAGAAAAGAAGAATCTAAAAACGATTGTGGAGGCGACACGTGTGAGATGAAGGATCACCTGAGGATCCTGTGAGGAGTTTGACAAAGTGTATGACCTCATATAATGATGTCATACAATCAGGCCTGGATGCAGTCTAAGGAGGTTAATTTAATAATTATAATAATTATTATAATTGTTTTCATCCCTTTCCAAATTCAATTCCAATGCTAATTAAACCCTTGCACCCTCACCGTACTGTAGTGTAGTCTGACTGGCCAGACTGAATTCCTCCAAGTTAATATATAATAGTACGAAGATAATTCGTTAATACAGTCACCTACGTTTGGCTGTATATATTAATAATGCCCAGGAAATCCTGATCATTAGCCTTATCATTGGGGTACATTTTGGTACTCAAAGTGAGTTTCTAGTACATTCCTGTGGTTCAATAAATATTCTGCAAAATGTTCTGTAATGTATGAGGGTACGTGGGGTTAAAACCAGTAGTTGCTGAGCTGAATTTGTTTGTGTGTTTGTGTGTTTGTATGTGTGCATGCGTGCGTGTGTGCATGCATGCATGCGTGTGTGCATGCGTGTGTGTGTGCATGCGTGCGTGTGTGCATGCATGTGCATGTGTGTGTGTGAGTGCATATGATATATACACAATGCCATGTGAGTGTGCACATGTGCATGTGCAAATGTACGTGCATGAATGCATAATATAGATAAGCACTAAGGACAATGAAAGTATAAGTTTTTATTTATAGTCAGTGGTTGTATGAATTCTGAATTCCAAGAAGCTATCCCATCATAATTATAAATAACTCCTTAATGCCAATAATTATTATTATGTAGTTCTCTGTGTAGTACCCACAAGGAAGAGACAAACACAAACACTGTCACTGAACTGTTTGTGAAACCCTGCAATCAGGTTGCCATGCAAATCATTCCCAAAGCATACATTGAACACGTGATATACAGAGCAACAAAACCAACAGACGGCATGTGCCATATTACTTACTAATGAACACTTACAAAACTACACTAAATAACGTTGCACTACACTTCTGAAACTATACACTCTGCTGATCACAATGATGTGCACATGTGGTCACATTGTCATATATAACAGGTTAATTCTGGTATGGGTGCATATGGTACGTCGTTAAACTTTCTTCTCGAAGCTTTCTGACGATGTATCAGCTTCACAACGTCTCCCTGAAGCCAGCACAGCTGTGGCATGCAGGGCTATTAGTGCTGCAATCTGCACATGTAGAGTAAATTATATGTTTATACTGGTCATAAGTGATATAGTTAATGCAGCTGATCTATTATTATGATAGTTATGCATGATCGCATATAATTTTATAATCAATGTTTAATGATTAGAATAAGACTATTGTATATGATTAGTTTGCTTTGGGAATTAAGTTCATTCGCGATGACTATGTGCACATAGCTGTGTATGTACTGCTGTGCAATGATTGGATGTTTCAGTTTTCAAATAAAACAAACTAGTAGCGCCATGCAAATTGATCAGTAACAGAGCATGCAATTTTAATTAATTAAGATTAATTTTGGCAACTCACAAGAAGAACGACTTCTATGAGTGCTCCAGCAAACATCTTGCTAGCCTCCACAGGTGATGACACTGCGGGAACTCCCAGTGCAGTTGCAAAAGCTTGGTTATTCAAGCGGATAGCAGTTGTCAAAGTACTGTAAAAGTACAGAATTACTCCGGAGGTTATGAGAACAAACCCCGCCAAAACATACACCTGAGTTGATGGTTAAGGGTATGAAATGCAAAGTGTTGAACTATAGCCAATGTTTATTTTGGACTATGACGGCCGACCTGAAGTATATATTATATGGAGATGCAAGCTAGCAGCCATATATATATAATTATACCTTATCTGCATGCATGAAGCTGTGTGTTCAATGAAAGGGATAGCAAGTACAAGTTTAAAGCACAGCTACCCGTGGTAAAAGACCTCCTAAACTAACCCAACACCTCATGGTTGTATTGGAAAAAACTCAAGAGCACCAAGTTGTATATTATGACCAACTGCATATTAGTCTTTTTAATTCCACTTTTGCACTTCACACCAGAGAAGCATTGAATGAACATATTGTAAGCAAATGCAGATCAAGGTCATACAATAACCAATCTTGTGTATTTTATGTAGTCAGCCCCTCCGAGTCCCCAACTTCACGCACATGCATGCAGTAATACATGCATACTTCAATGCATGCATTATGCATTTCAAAGGATACAAGGAAAGACATGATAATGGAGACTTTTGGAGCCACTTGATTGCTAACAAACACAAGCAGTAAACCTTTCACAATCATAAGAATGAAGAGAATCGGAGAGACGGCCGCAAGGATGTAGTGAGAGTTGTAAGGGATGAACAGCAATTCTCGAAGAGTATTTGCAGCCTCTGGTGTTAGGTGTTGTGTACTGATGAGGGTCTGTATGCGCTCAAAAAATCTAAAATTTAAAAGCATAAAAACAAAACGGTAATGCTTTGTTGTTGCATATTGCATACACGTACATGCAGGGATTCAATAATATCTGAAGTCCTAATAGATATATACATAACAGGGATGTAGTAACACTCATACCACTGCGAGCTAGGGAGCCAGAAGATTCTAGATATAGAACATACACCAACAACATATAGACATATGTATGATTTTGGGATCCTATTCGCGAAAAGTGAAAGGGCCAAGGCCCGGGCCTATTACGTTTACACAATTTTTCAGATGAATTATTTTGAACATACATAATAAAACTATTGGACCGGTGTATATGTTCCCTCATGCATCTGCCATATTATATAAGCACATACCCTATGGCACATCATACATAAGCACATACCCTATGGCACATCATACATAAGCACATACCCTATGACACATCATATATAAGCACATACCCTATGGCACATCATACATAAGCACATACCCTATGGCACATCATACATAAGCACATACCCTATGGCACATCATATATAAGCACATACCCTATGGCACATCATACATAAGCACATATCCTATGGCACATCATATATAAGCACATACCCTATGGCACATCATACATAAGCACATACCCTATGGCACATCATACATAAGCACATACCCTATGGCACATCATAATATTATTATATAAACACATACCCTATGGCACATCATACATAAGCACATACCCTATGGCACATCATATATAAGCACACATACCCTATGGCACATCATATATAAGCACATACCCTATGGCACATCGTATATAAGCACATACCCTATGGCACATCAATTTGCAAAAAACTATACAATAATAATAGTATTACACTACCAATTAGTCAGGTGTACAATTAAGGCATGCATACAAAACACAGTAAACTCTTGAGCTTTTAATTCTCCACTGCCTTATCTACCTATAACCATATATACTACATAAATATTGTGCACGCATCGATTAAAAAGGGTGCACGGTGATTTGGATAATCTGCCAAACTCATTAATCCTCCCTACTTATGGTGGATAAAAAAGAAATAACTGTACTATAAGTTCATGCATGCATGTATAAAAACTCACTCTGTCTTTTTATTGAAAATATCGAATCCTGCTATAAACACTAACCAACCCATGGCAGCAACAACTGATAAGGCAGTAGTGGAGACTGAAGCCTACATTGGTGATCATGAGCAAATGGATAAATATACCTCACATGCTGTTGGAAGAATACTATATTATAAGAGATGAAGATTATTACATTATGACCTGGAGCTTCCAAAAATTCTAACTGTGATACTTGCACACAACTCACCATGATAGCTGATAACCTTTCACTCATTGTGGGATTCCAACTGTATCAATGATAATTCAAGTTTAGCAATTGTAAAATAATCTAGTTTAGATCTGACTTATACCGACTCCATGCACCTGTAACTTATTATATATAACGCCACCACACACACACACACACACACACACACACACACACACACACACACACACACGTACACACACACACACACACACACACACACACATTCAGATAATGACTCCCTGTTTACATAACCTGCACCAGTAAACCAGTAGAGGATGTTAATTACCTTAGTTAATGAGGTCGCAGTTTAATTATAACATTTACAGAGGTGTTTATAACCTCAATTGTATATAGTACACTGTAGTCTACTCACTTCAAGAGGTGCTGAGTATGCCTTACTCTGTCCACAAAGCTAAATACAATAATTGTAATAAACTGAATATTGCTGAATGTACCATTACTATGTGTGTGTACGTGTGCCCAGTTTGAAGTATGTACTGTTTTCTTGTATTTATTTGGAGTTGCAAACATAATATTAACTATGCATGTGTAAGTTCTTGCTGAACCTATATATGTAATCATGTACATGTTGTCTTTATGTAAATATGTATGTGTGCATTTAAACTGTATGATACATGGTACATTTGTCTTTGAAAGTTTACTATTTTTTTGTTTTGTGACATGCATAATATTATGTTTGACGAAAGCTGAAAAGTTGTATGTGTGTTCGACAATGAGCTGTGCATTAATTTGTATTCGTGTGTTGATTAGCTTCATTGTGGCCCCTAAACACAGTTATATTCTGTCATACGTACTTTTGATTATGAACGTTTCTGTAGT
>CAUJGJ010000313.1:8512478-8522478 GCA_963170055.1 Halisarca cf. caerulea | reverse complement strand
TACTCACCTTGTCTGGGCTCTAAATGCACCAAATCCTCCAACAAACACTATCCATCCAACAGCTGCCAGTCCAGTTAGAGCAATGGAAGCTATACCAGCCTGTGAGAGTGTGTGTACAACACATGTATGTATGTGCATGTGCATATATATATATATGTGGATAATATTATATGTGCGTGTGTACGTGTGTGTGTATGTGTGTGTGTATGTGTGCGTGCACGTGTGTGTGTGTGTACGTATGTGTGTGTGTGTGTGTGTGTGTGTGTGTGTGTGTGTGTGTGTGTGTGTGTGTGTGTGTGCGTGCGTGTAAGCATGCGTGCCAGCGTACGTACATGCATGCGTGTGTGTTGACAGTAGTAAGTGAGCAGAAACAAAATTCGATGAAGGTTTTTCATGTCATTGTTATTATTTGCATCTGCAAACAAACTATATACTTGTACCACTCATGCACAACATACTACAAAAGTATAATTATTGATACTGTATAGCTGTGAATTTTATCTTAAGTGAATCACAAATATGTACTAATCACTTTACACACAACCAAAGCAACAATAGCAAAAACAAGAGTTAATCAAATAGTAATAAAACATTATTGTGATATAGCAGAACATGAAACACATACATGAGATTGACAAATGATCAAGAATTAGACTATTAATAATAATAATAATAAAAAATTAGATTGTTACAGGCGACCCTCACGGATAATCATATCAATGGGGGTATCCTTCAAATCAAGTTTTGCCGGTCTTGAGGTGGTTGATCGTGCTCCTCTCAAGCATAGCACTGCCGAATCAATCAATGAGAAGGCAAGTTTGCAACGGATCATCCTCATTGTTTCACTGTACGTTGACGAACACTTAGAGCTGATCATAGCTGCCAACCTCTTGTAGAAGATGCTTGCTGAGGGACCCATTCCACCTGTTATTGACATTACTAGGGGCGTGGAAGAGCCATGCTCAATGTCAATTACACGTCTTTCATACTGCCTTCTTTTCTCTTTCTCATTCTTCCGATACGCAGCCTGGATGGTCTGGTTGTGGTAGGATGGTGCAGATGGGTTAAACACCCTTACATCAAGGTAAGCACCATGCCTATCATTTCCCAAGAATCCCAGGGCCTTCACATCCAATCTGGCGTTGTCATCAGTGTTGGCTGTTCTGTGGTGGAAAGTCTCCCCCGACAATGGTTGGAGATTGGGCTCAATCTCCACACTTGGGCACACTTCGGTTAGAAGTTGCGCGGTCAAGTCTCGGATTCGGTTGTGCCTAATAGTTGGAAAGGCTCCCTTATGGCAATTGAAGGCATGGGTGGAGGTAAATGGTACGCCACATGAACAATGACTTGGAAGTTTTGCTGGCTCCCATCCATAGCGAATGCAGAGTGCATCACGAAAAGCCTGCTTGTTAAGGGAGAAACCATGCTTTTTGATGGGTAAGGCAGTAAGCCAGGTGGATGCACCTTTCTCTGAGGAGAATCCAACAGTTCTTTGAAGATCATCTGGCAGTGATTCTTTAAGGTTAGTTGCTACCCTGCCTTGCTTTTCTCTGCGACGTTTCTTTGACTCACTCCTCAGCCGTTTCTGTTGCATGTGAATATGCGATACCGATTCTTTTGGATTTTGGCCAGCATCTTTGTTCATTAGGACTGTTAACAGAGGGCTGGTGATTGAACATGAATCTCTGAAGTGGTCTCCTGTTACCTCTGTTGGGATTGGGATCCCGAGCCCTCCTTCTCTGACTGGCAGTGCAAATACACGTCTCTCTACATCACTGAAGCTGCTTCGACCTGTGATGGCAGGCAGTAGTTTACATCTAATAGCATCTTCAAGAGGCTGTAGCTTGTTGCTGAGATCTGGTATAACACGCATCAAGTAGTTCCATCTACTCATTAAACCATTTGTTAGGGCAGAGTAGGCAGATTGAGGTTGAGATAGAGCAATCTTTGAGAGTTGCTCGATCTCCTTCACCCATTGATCAATCTTCTTGGTGATGAACAATTCCGTGAAGGATTCTGAGCCAATGGGTGCACCAAGGTACTGCCTTCCCTCGACCGTGATGTTAACTCCCGATCCTGCAAAAACCTCCAAAGCAATTGGTAGGAAGTCCTCTTTGACAACAAGCCAACTTTTCTCAGCATTAGGATGGTATCCATATTCAGGTCCCACCTCCTGTAACTTACTCCACCATGTGCCGAGACTGTCTATCTTCCCCCCAGCTGATGTATCATCTGCGTACCAGATATGATCAACATCACTTGGAAGCCTTTGGATGAGAGGAAGAGTGGCAAGGGCATAAATGCTCATTGCCAGGGGGTCTCCCTGGGTTGTGCCCTCTTGTGAGAAGATTATCTCGTCATCAATGAAAAGGGGAGCATTTTCTCGATAGGTGTTAATGACCATCTTAGCTAATGGTGGACACAGGTTAAGTATGTTTCTCATGGCAACCTCTCTGTTCAACGAATTGAATGCGTTGCTAGCATCAACAAGCAATACGGCCTGCGTCTGCCCCTCAGCCTGTATTCTTGACATTGCATGTACACCTGCCTCACAGCCCGCGACTTGCCCTGCGCAAAGCTGAGCATCACCAGCCACCTCCAGGATGTCCATGCTTGTGACGTGTAAAACTGCCTTTGAAATCACTCTACGAAGGACCTCACCAACCCCAATAGGTCTCACCCCTGGGCTTTTATCCAACGCAATCAAGCGACTGGCTAGAAGAGATGTTAATCCCTCTGGATCCACATAGTTTGTACAGGTTCGCTTTGCTAATCGAGCAATCGCACTACATAGATCAGCTGAGGCTTTGCCAAAAGAAGAACACATTCTTCTCCAACCCGAGGCATCCAAGCCCGAAGGTCCAGCTGAGCCTGTTGTTCGAAGTGTAATAGCCCTTATAAGGTCTCCGTCAATTGCGTCAAACATAACTGGATGTGGATCATGGACTATGTTGGTCTCTAAGATGGCTGTTGCTGAAGGCTCTGCTCTTGTGGGATGTGAGCTTGTGGGATGTGAGCTGTGAATTTTATGAACCATTAATCATGAAAAGATTGCATGAAAAAATTATTGCTATACATTGTGAGTTGAAATTTTGTTCCACCATCATGACTCAATTAGATTAATGTTAGTACAACATAATATATTGTAAATATATAATATGAAGTCACAAAATTTTACAAAACTATACACCATCTTCTCATGATTTATGGTATACAGTATGAACAATAGTGGCACACAAGTGACTATAACTGCCTTGATTTGGGTTGATTTTGTATAATATTATGTGATATGGGCAGGTGTATATAAATTCCCTGTTGCTATAGTATATCAGGGTTCGACCTGACCAGAGTACAAACTTGGCATGCCATGACTTTTGTACTGGTTAGCCTGAAAGTGTGCAATGTATTCTGGTTTAAAAGTAGTATATTTCTCTGACTATGCTACTGCAGTAGCATATAGTCAGAGAATTACTACTTTAACACACTAACTGTATATACCTACAGTGGTTGTTGTATACAGGTGGCTATATAGCTGCATAACAGAAGTAAAATCCAGTGTATTACTACTGGTTAGACCGTACGCAGAGGTACCGTAACAACTCACTGCTTGACAGGTGCATGTAGACAGGTGGCATCTTTGCTGAAGTAATATCGAGTGAATATACTGCTATTTATATAATTAGGCCTATAGAGGTATGAGTACATGTTATAGATAGGTGGTTACATTACTACAGTAACCACTGTAGGCAGGCTTCACTATGATATTAGCATAATGATTGTGGAGTTTATTAAACTACTATCATTTTCCATAATTATTGCACAATTATTTAAAGTAGCTAGCAAGTCTGACCAATTCTAAACTAGTTTAGAATTATTGAGATTATCAAGTAATTTACTTTTTAGATTATTGAGCAAATATGGACAGGGTTGCATGCTTCTCTTTTCAGTCAAATTTTGTAGCATCATCATCCCTTCAGTCATGTACCTGTAAATCTGGGAAACTCACTGCTATTCTCAAAGCTCCTCCAATTTGTGGCATATGCATAGCTGAATATCCCCTGCAAAATATGTGCGTCGAAAGAGGGCAACTTGTTATGGTCTGGTGGTAGGCTGTCTGCTTATATGCAGCCAGCAGTGTATAGCAGCACCCTTTATAGTCATACGGCTATATTATATCTATTATATATATATATATATATATACATATATATATATATATATATATATATATATATATATATATATATATATATATATATATATATATATATATTATGATATATAGTTGCAAACCACATCCTGAGGGCATAAATAGGTGCATGGGTTGATCACTGTGGAATGCATTCCATGTAATTGATTTCTTGTTGAGGCTACGCTGTGTGACTGATATCAGCAGAAGCCAATTTAGGTAGTTCTTTCTAGTACATAGTAGCGGATTAATATAATTTTACTGTTATGCAATGAAAAAGCACGTGTCTTGGTAACCAAAACTCGCAACTACATATGATTTCAAATTCCATGAAATGAATTCCTTACCTGCAACTGTATTGGGATACACCTGAGCAAACCATACTGGTGGTCTGCCGACCAGAATGGAGTAATCTTCACATTCACTGCAGAGCCTGTGGCAGCTGGCTGAGAAGGGGTTGAGATATCCCGGGGCAAAGCATCTTCACTTGCAGTTTGGTCATAGCACGGATGTCGGGGTCACCAAACATGACGATCATGCAATCACAAAGAGAGAACTGGTCATATATTTTACAGAGTCACACAGAATGAATTATTCTTCTAACTTCTACTTACATCCATACATCACACAATGAAGCAAAAACACAAAGTATAATGGCCAGTGTGAGGATACACATGTATGCGTTACATGAAAATGACAGTATGTGTGTGTAGCACGTGATGATACGGAAACAATGATGGCGGAAATGAAAAATGGTGATAATTTGACTGGTGATAATTAAGACAGATATAACCTGAGATCGGACAAGCACATGCAGGCAGTCTGTGAGCTTAGCTACATGCAGTACCAGTGTTGGAAATAAGGAGCAAGTGGTGGATAGACAAGTGTCATAATTTAATAGCATTATCATTTTGTGTACTTTCATATACTTGGACAATTTTTTATGACTTACGTAACAACATATGTGTGCTTGTGTGTTTTTTTTGTGTGTGTGTGTGTGTAAGTGTGTGTGTGTGTGTGTGTATGTGTGTGTGTGTGTGCGTGTGTGTAGGTGTGTGTGTGTGTGTGCATGTGTGTGTGTGTGTGTGTGTGTGTGTGTGTGTGTGTGTGTGTGTGTGTGTGTGTGTGTGTGTGAAATCATCATTTAGGTAGTGCTCAGCCAATTAAATGTTTGACCCCAACTATTTGGATCAAACCAAATGCCAAAATGCATGGTTGGGCAATGGCTGAATACTGACCATTATTTCAATTGTAGTGTATATAATCAAATAATTTTATTATATTAAAGTAATTCACCATGACCAATTTTTTACAAATTATGTGTTACTTTTATATTACAGAGCAATATTGCCACTATATATGTGTGCTTGATATAAAATCATCATACAGCGAAACTTCTCTAATCTATATAGCCACCTTAGGGCCAATAAGCTTGGCTGGAATATTGGACAGGTTCATTTAAATATATGTGTGACTTTTGGAACCATGCATATGGTCAGTTAAGATAGTGTGGCCGATTTACAAAGGATTAAATAAGTAAACGTCCTAGAAAGTCAGGTGTAAATGTTACAATTGTTGGCAAATCCAATTGCAGTAATATGTTTATAATTTTAAAATCATTTCAGCACAGTTCAGAATTTCGTTCTCAACTAGTAATTATATGGTAACATGGCACACACATCAGTGTGTGAGGCTTTAATGGGCAGTTTTCTACACGTATCGAAATTGAAATGTGCATGGGTAAGGTGTTGAGTTTGTCAGTGTAAGCATACAATTTGTATGTGTGGATGCATGTGTGCGTGCGTACGTAGATGTGTGCGTGTGTGCAAGTGTACATGTATATACACTTTCTTCTGCAAGTATAATACAGTAAAATCTCAATAATTAGAACCATGATAATTAGAATATCTGGCTTAATTCAAACATTGATGAATGTACCGTTCCTAATGTATGGACTAAATATGTGGTTGGTTAATTAGAACTTATGGATAATTAGAACTTTTTTACTGGAAAATCAAGGTTCTAATTAAAGAGATTTCACTGTACATACCTTTTTAATGTAGCCAGGATTTCCCATGTCTGTTGAGATCATCATGCATGCATGCAGCCTATATATTCTATGGTATGTACACATGGCTGGTGTATATATATATATATATATATATATATATATATATATATATATATATATATATATAATATATATATATATATATATATATATATTATATATATATATATATATATATATAGATAGATAGATAGATAGATAGATAGATAGATAGATAGATGTATATAGATAAATAGATAGGTAGATAGATAGATAGAAAGATAGATAGATATACAATTGGCCTTAATCTAAGTCTTGGAGAATTAAAGTAATGTACATGATGGAGAATCAATTTCCTACATGATTATGTAATACTACATGTACCTTGACCACTATAACAAAGTAACTAATAGTATTTTACAGTATATTTTCGTGACATATGTGTTAGAGACATTTAGAAGCCATTTTAACAGAGAAATCCATTAATTACTTGCTATTCAGATTATCAAGCTATGCATAGATAGAGAGTCCAGATCACATTCAATGCTGCTGCAGCAGTGAATACATGCTGTCTGATCGAGACACTTCACTGCTTATTTATTTGGCTAGTAAGGTCAGTAACACGTATACAGAAGAACCTATAGCTCTTGTAACAACCTCCCCTAATAGCAGAAACCTCTCCATAACAGACTGCTCTTGTGGGTCCAAATGGATTGATATTCATATCAAATGACCTTTGAATAGTGGAAACCTCTGCATACTATTATAATGGATTGATTTTCAATCAGTTCCCAAAGTGTCCAATATAGAGAGGGTTCACTGCTTGATATACGTTTGTGGACAGCAAGAAGAAATGGCTTCACTTGTATGCGGTCATTGTAGGGGCATAATTATTGCAGGAAGAAACCTTAGCTGTGCAGGGTACCAAGCAGTGGAGATTCCCTAGTTTTCCTTATCATCTCAGTCAACCACAACATACGTAATCACACCTACAATTAAACTTTGATATGACCCTGTTTTATGATTGAATTCCTTTCTTCATGTTAGGTTGCCACAATATTATGCTGCTTGCATTTGTGTAACAAAGATGACAAAGAATCAGACTATTCATCATCCATCATCATGTACACGAAAGCCCAATTTTCCAGATTGTTGAAAGAATATATATGTTCATGTTTTGAAAATAATTTATGTGTGAGCTTGCATTTTGCACTTGCATTATTGCATGCAGGAAGAAACCTTAGCTGTGCAGGGTACCAAGCAGTGGAGACCCCCTAGCTTTCCTTATCGTCTCAGTCAACCACAATGTATTCACACCCACAAATTTTGAAATTACCGTTTTATGATTGAATTCCTTTCTTCATGTTAGGTTGCCACAATGTTAATTATGCTGCTTGCATCTGTGTAACAAAGATGACGAAGAATCGGACTATTCACCATCCATCATCATATACGCAGAATTAAGCCCGATTTTCCTGATTGTTGAAGCAATATGTTCATGTTTTGAAAATATTTATGTGTGTGCTAGCATTTTGCACTTATTCATTCAGAAATAATAATTATCATACAGTAACAGAATCGATGTGTTCAATTCGAATTTTTACACTTAAAGCACATTTCTGCAGCATGCAAGGTGGAAGGCGTATACAATGAGGTGCATCCAGGGCTACAGAATCTGATGTCAACTGTTGCTGCATATGTATATATATGTGTTCATACCTAAGTATTCCCTTGGAGTAAAGGGTGTCGAGAATTAACACTCATCCTGACCTCTTGAGGGCCATTTTTCATCAGTGGTCATGTGATTGATTTCTATATAAGTGCTAAAAATTACGTGTCGTTTCACAATATACATGAATAATATTATTATTGTGGACTTCTTAAATTTTTTATACAATAATTATGATTTAATTCTGCAGAAATTAAATGTTAGGTTGGCATACTTGTACATGCACATACATGTTGCAAGGTTCCATCATTTCATTCATCTCCATGCTTTCTGCTGATGTATTTGTTTCGGAACTCGCCTTTGAAACCAGTAGTTGTGGTGTGCATTGCTATTAGTCCTGATCACTACAGGCTTATACTAGAATTGTGACCTGTAGTACCACATGGTGATCGTAGCCATGAATCTAACTAGCCAGTCACTCAGGCCCGTATACAAAGACTATGACATGAACAACAACCTGAGCATGAACCTAAAATAGATACTCATGCATCACTGCAGGCCTATATAATAATACACTAGACCTGTGACCTGAAGTACCACATGGTGATTGTACATAACCATGAACCTAGTTATAGGCAATCACAGGCCTTTAGAGGGGACAATGAGCAGAAGTACATATTATAATATAATAGAAGCCAGAGTAGTCACCTAGAAGCCATACCTCTGCATGTATATACAATTTAGACTGTGTGCATGCAACAAAGAGAATAATTTCAAATGTTCGTTACAGAGTACTGTAGAGTATGCCCATTGCAGATTATGATGGACCACCATGTAATTTTGTATTGTATGTAGTGCCAAAGTAGATTACATTACAGGTGTCTTAACACTGTGCTCATGCTGTGCACACACACATGCAAACATAGACATTATGCAGACACCCATATATTATGCACACACACACACACACACACACACACACACACACACACACACACACACACACACACACACACACACACACACACACACACACACACACACACACACACACACACACACACACACACACACACACACACACACACACACATGCACACATACAATATCATTGTGATCAATCCATGCAGTAGCCTTTAGATATATTTCAACTACATACCTTATTCAAATTCAAATTTTACACTCAGTTAATGAGTACTGCAATAAAGTTGTTTGTATTGCTTATTCTGGTTAAATTCTGGTCGGTGTGTGAATTCTAATCTATATAGTTTAGCTTTCTGCACTGACAGAATTAATTGTGCGATGACCAGGATATTCTTTCATAGGTAGAGACTTCCCCTTGACTTATGGCCTGTATGATAGCTCCTATAACAAGGGCGATGATTGCTCCAATCTGCATAATAGTAAGTTATAATATTATGATATGACATAAAATACATACATATACACATCTATTTTACATCAAGAGGACATAAAGCAATAATAATAATGTTATTATTATTAACTATATATATTATACCTAATAACATACACCATAAATTCTGAAGATATTGAAGAGTAAAACACTATAAAATAAGTAGAGTGAGTGTTATACTGAGTGGGTGGTGGGCTGCGCGAGTGTCATGTTGAGTGAGTGGTGGGCAGAGCGAGTGCCATGCTGAGTGAGTGAGTGGGCAGAGCGAGTGTCATGCTGAGTGAGTGAGTGGGCAGAGCGAGTGTCATGCTGAGTGAGTGGTGGGCAGAGCGAGTGTTATGCTGAGTGAGTGGTGGGCAGAGCAAGTGTTATGCTGAGTGGCAGGTGAGCAAAGTGCATGTGTCAAGTAAGCTTAAGTGCACGGGCAACATACAAGAAAGATGACTTCGACCAGCATTCCAGTAAACATGGTGTTTGCGTATCCAGTAATTGTCTTCAATGGTACTTGTCCAATGATAGTTGCACTATTTATAAGCCCAAAGCGACTCAAAGTTATTAGAGAACTGTACATGTACAAGATGACTCCAGAGCTTACGAGAACAAAACCTGCAAGTATGATCACCTTGAATACTATAGTCAAGGCATTTCTGTTGTCAAGAATGTTATATATTGACTTTA
>CAUJGJ010000313.1:8477478-8509978 GCA_963170055.1 Halisarca cf. caerulea | reverse complement strand
TATATATATAAATATATATATATATATATATATATATATATATATATATATATATTATATATATATATATATATATATATATAAATATATATATATATATATATATATATATATATATATATATATATATATATATTATATATATATATATATATTTACATATATATATATAGATAGATAGATAGATAGATAGATAGATAGATAGATACTAGATGGATAGATAGATAGATAGATACTAGATGGATAGATAGATGGATAGATAGATAGATAGATAGATAGATAGATACTAGATGGATTGATAGATGGATAGATAGATAGATAGATAGATAGATAGATAGATAGATAAACAGATAGATAGATAGATAGATACTAGCTATATAGATGAATAGATGGATAGATAGATAGATGCTAGCTATAAATGAATAGATAGATAGATAGGTGGATAGATGGATAGATGGATAGATAGGTGACAACTTTACTAAAATAAAATGGAAGGAAAATAGTGTGACCACTACTTATAGGCCATCTCTAGTAGTTACTCTTCAATGCTTTATACAAGTGATCTGAGAGTATGGGGCAGCAGTCCCCACGAATTTCTAACTCGACATACTTGTTCATATTACAGGGCAACTATGTATGTTGTATTATTATACTCTTATGTAAAGTTTTATAGCAGTATCACCCTTACATATAATTCAATCCAGGAAACTCACAGTTTTTCTCAATATTTCTCCAATTCGTGGCATGGCAGCATATCAGTCTGCAATACGTTTGTCAGCAGTATAGTAGTATACCCCTTGCCACAGCCTATATCCAGAGGGTATATTATATAAAAATGTCTGGGCAAATCCCTGTATGTATGTTGAAGGGGTACGTACCATGATGTCATGCATAATGTCATGATGTCATGATAACTGTCAACCTAATTGCAGTGTCACTCAGGTCTTCGCTAGGACTGTCACCTGATTGAAGCACTATTATTCAACTTATTATTGATCATGAACCTAAAACCAGACACTCAGCCCCATACCAGGACTGTATTATATATATGACTTCATGAATAAGATATAGAAGCCACAGTACGTATCCTACCGCTCTTCAGCTGCAGCCAATGCAGCCTTCCTCATCTTGTGGGTCTTGCAAAACCACAGACAGACAACCCCTGATTGCACAAAGGGGCAATCTAGGATGGTGGGGGCAGCTGGGCTCATATCCAGTCATTCTCTTTCTCACTTACGTCTGATCGCTCACCTCCTCGTCGACCTTTTGGGGTCCACAATGGGGGGGAGGGGGGTGGGTCACATGCAGCCTACACTTGACAAGCATCGAGAACAATGAAAAGTACTACTTTTCAATCCGATTCAGGCATATTCAGGAATATTCTTAATCTTGAATACTTAGATGTATCAAAAAACGCTCGTAGAAGTCAAATATGCTGTTTTTGGAGCTCCAAAATGTACCGGAAGCGAGTTTTCAGCGAAAATACGGTCAGCTTAAAAGGATGGGCGGCCATGTTTTTTCGCGTCATCCCTACATATGAACCACTACTGTGGGCGGCCATGTTTTTTTCACGTCATCCCTACATATGAACCACTACTGTGGTTTATGATAGTAAATAAAACATGAACTTCACAGAAATTAATTTCTTAATACATATACAACAATAATATGTGGTTCTTTGTACATAACAATAATACATGGGCATATATATTACATATATATATATATATATATTAAATATATATATATATATATATATATCATATGTAGTGACATTGTATATAACATTAGTTTGTATGTGTATTATATAATGGATGTGTGGAGGGTACAATCACTTCATCTCGAGGCTTTTTGGTGACGTATTGGCTTCAGAATTCCTCCTTGAAGCCAGTACAGCTGCGATATGCATTGCTATCAGTCCTGCAATCTACAAGGTATGGAGTAAAATTCATGTTTATACAGTGGGTATACTAAATTAATAATGTAAGTAACAATAATTAATAATGTGCAGCTGACATGCATTGTGATAGTAAGCACATTGCATGTATAATCATTGTTTTACTACAATTAAAAATTAATAGAATTAGAATATATTATACATTATATTACTGTGATTAGTTTGTTAAGTCATTCGTGTATACAATGTGTATGTACATTTGTGTACTGCAGCTGCACAGTGATTGACTGCATGTTTCGTTTTCATAGCTAGTGCATGCATGCATGGTGACATTGCAAGTTGATCAGTTATGTGGAGCAAGTATCATTTGGCAACTCACAAGAAAGGTGACTTCTATGAGTGCTCCGGCAAACATGGTGGTTGCATACGCAGGTGATGAGACTGAATTTTGACTGCTGAATGCTGGGACTCCCAGTACCATTGCTGAAATTCGGTTATTCAAACGGACGACTGTTATCAAAGTACTGTAAAAGTACAAAACCACTCCCGAGGTTACCAGAACAAAACCTCCCAAGACATACAGCTGAGGTGCTGGTTAAGGATATTAAATATGATGGTGTTGACTGCATGAGCCCGGCCATGTTTAGACTATATAGGTACGATCGTCAACCTGAGGTACGTATAGTATTATTGTATATGTACGTTTCTACAGAGACGCAAGCTACAAGCTGTACCCAATCTGCAAAGCATTGTGACTGTGTAATGAAGGGGATATACGTATATCAAGTACAAAAGTCTGTATAATATGCAGCTAACCCATGGCAGGCACCTCCCAATCTATGAACACAAAACACCTCACATGGCCTCATTAGAAAAACAAACAAAGTGCCAATAACACATCTGACCATCTGCTAGTATGCAGCTAGGGATTGGCAAGTCATTGTACCATAGACGCTATATTCTAGTATAGTATGTCTATGATTGCACTTAAATTGTCCTATAGGTGCCTGGTACACAAGGGACTTGAGCGCTGGTCATATACCAATGCCCATTTGCTTGTGTACATGTTTTGCATGTAATTTTGGTCGGCTCAACGTGTACCCTCCCCACCTACAACTAGCAAATATACACATATTTCACAAGGTTTATGTATTTCAAAGGATACAAAGAATGACATGATGATGGAGACTTTTGGAGCCACTTCACTGCTGACAAACACAAGAAGGTAAGATTTCACAACCATAAAAATAAAGAGAACCGGAGAGACGGCTGCAATGATGTAGTGGGAGTTGTAAGGGATGAACAGTAATTCTCGAAGAGTATTTGCAGCCTCTGGTGATAGGTGTTGTGTACTGGTGAGGATCTGTATGCGCTCAAAAAATCTGTAAAAGAAGAACAGTATCTATCCAAATTAAAGCAGTAATACTATCATGACGTACATGCAGTACAGTATATATATTGCATGCACTCTGGTGCACAAGTTATGCATGCCCACAGTACAGTACAATGAATTCTCATCATAATCCTCCATGTACTGCTTTATCTCCCCAACCCTTCTGTTCTCAGTGCATCGACTTTGTGCATGAATTGATCAAAAAGGCTGCACACTGATTTGGATGATCCCCCAAATTCATTAATCTGTCCAAATTTTTGAACAATTCTTTAGTTGCAGGTTGAGAATTCATGGAGTTGCAGGCTCATTTTCATACATCCATGCATGTATGTTAACTCACTCTGTCTCTTTGTTGAAAATGCTGAATCCTGCTATAAACACTATCCATCCTATAATAGCAAGCACTGTTAAGACTGTTGCTGAGACTGAAGCCTGCATCAATAGAGCAAATTGATAATTATATTATATATATTCTATATACTTCACATGCAGTTGGAAGGTCATTGTAGTCTATATTATAGAAAGAAAGAACATCAGACAGGGGACCTTCCCAAATAAGGGCACATGCAGAATACAAGAATTTATACCTCTAAACGAAGGACACAGCTTGAGGTCCCCAGAAAGTTCCTCCCTAGCTATGGTGCTTATATATACTTAGCCTCCCAAAGAGGACAACCTCCTTACAAAGAACAAATAGAGCTGTCCCAAAGTGCCCTTTACTTGAAGGGTCTACTGTTACAGTATAAGGATTTTTATTATAAGACCTCAAGAGTTATAATACTTGCTATGGAATATAATTTCTAGGCCTTTTGGAAGAATTGCACCTGGTCCATCGCAACTCACAATGACAACTGCTATCCTTTCCTTCATTTTTGGGTTTTCAACGTTTTTAAATGATATAATTCAACTTAAGCAAATACTTATGATAATGCTACTTTGTTGCTGACTGAGACTGATTCGATGTACAAGCAGGTACTTTTATAGCAAGCCACTACTGGTACAGTATGTAGAGGGCAAATGTTATAATTTGAACCACGAACTCATTAACTAAGGTATTTACAGTAGCATCCAGTACAAGTTACCAGTGTAATGTAGTGCAATGAGATAATCACAGGTTGTGTAAACAGGAAGTCATTTAAATAACATTATTCATGATGATAATGATGTCAACAAGGACACATCTTTGCTGTATGTATGAGTATACAATAATACTGTAACAGTAGAACTTGCATAATATAAGCACCTGGTTTATATAGTTACATACTCCTGGATATATAGTATGTACTCCTCATTCTGTCCCTGTGTATACCTTATGTACATAAACCAACCCTGATAGTAAGTACCTGTGGTAATAATGATTTTGTGTCCCCTTCGAGGTTCGTACTAAGCAAGTTTCACTGTTCCAGCATATTCCACAGATCATTTACAGCAGCATGGTAATAACTATTAATACTGTAATACAGTATGTGATTCCATACATGTACATAGTATGTATTACACACTGTAATACTTTTAACTTACATATTTTATGTATTGCCAATGACCCACTGGCTATATATATTACCATGCAATACTACTGATACAGTTATGTATTAGAAACCTGTTAAGAAAAACTCTCTCAAGACAAATTTCTGCTCAACACAAACAATAGTTTCCTGGTCCTGTTTGGTTTGCTGTAGTACTGTACATGTATTACTATATCCTGATAAGAAGAACTTCTGATATCGAGAGCTAATTTTGATGAATGTAACACTTTTTATATGCATTATACCTTAGATGAGAGGTGCTATGGTGTGGAGTAGTGCCATGCTGGTCTGTCCATGCATGCAGAACGTGAGTCTGAGGCATGACTCCAACCTGGAAATAGGGCAATGTACGTATATTTCAAGACAATACAATTGACCAAAATTGTACTGTTATATATGTCCTGTGACTTATGCTTGCAGTTATGGCATCATAGTTCTCACTGTTATACAATTCCCCTTAGTGTTCATGCAGGAAATTGGGTTGAATGTGATTACTGTGACCATCGTAGTATTATAGTGTATATGCTCTGACTGATATAGAGTTCACATGGACGCATGCACGCACACAAGTACACAAACACATACACATGTACACACACACACACACACACACACACACACAAACGCACGCATGCACACACACACACACACACACACACACACACACACACACACACACACACACACACACACACACACGCATGCATACACACACATGCACACACGCATGTGCACACACGCAAGCACACACGCACGGACACACGCATGCACACACGTACACACACACACACACACACACACACACACACACACACACACACACACACACACATGTACATACACACACACACACACACACATACACACACATTTGTATATGCAATAATAAAACCCACAGATTATTTTCAGCAGCATATTATTATGATTCAATGCATGTACATGGACATCCCTCCAGACCACGTTTTGTGCATACACATTGTTAAAGCTTTACATAATAATTATTTATATACAATGAAATGTAAGCTACGTATATCACCATACAATGCTACTGGTACTATGTAGAAACTTGTTAAGAAAACACTCTTATAAGACAAATTTCTGTAGCTTAATAACACAAACTAGTTTAATTCCTAGCCCTGTTTGGTCTTCTGTAGTAATGTACATGTATTACTATATTGTGATAAGGAGGACTTCCGATATCGAGAAGTAATTTTGATGCTACCCAAGGTTCACCTTAACAAAGTTGGACTGCACTGCTAAATGTTATGAACATCCAATATAGTAGATTGCAAATCTGAGGCATGATCCCAACCTTGAAACATAGGACAAATGTACATTTCTAGACAAAAAATTGACCAAAATTGTATTGCTTATGTCGTATGACACATGCTTATGGGTATGACATCATAGTTCTCACTGGGATTCACTTCCCCTTAGTGTTCAGGAAATTGGGGTTTTCATGTGATTATTGCCCAAACTGAGATAGATTTCAGGTACATCGCATGCACTGTCCATTATAGCAGCTTGTTACATGTTTTAATTCAACTAAAATAATTATTTATTGTGCAATTGCATAGAATTTACATGACTGCTAATGTTATACACATTAGTACTCGTAAAACTAATGCAATGGTTATGCCCATGCAAACACACACACACACACACACACACACACACACACACACACACACACACACACACACACAGGTATGCATGTATACATACAAGGACATATACCTGGATCATTCACCGAAAAATAATTTGAATTTCGCCCAGATTCACTTGTGCTTGTGCTTGTGTGTGAGTATGTGTGTGTGTGTGTGTTTGTGTGTGCGTGTGGATGTGTGCATATATGCGTGTGTGTGTGTGTGTGTGTGTGTGTGTGTGTGTGTGTGTGTGTGTGTGTGTGTGTGTGTGTGTGTGTGTGTGTGTGTGTGTGTGTGTGTGTGTGCATAATTATATGCATGTGTGTTTGGGTGTGTGTATGTTTGTGAATAGTGTAAAAGCAATTTTATTTTTGATTTACAATCCATCATTGCTTAATTAATGAGTACATTTCCTCATGTTGTTTGAATTTTGACTAATATTGTATAATGATATTATTATAATATTTATATATTTAATTTAATGCTTATTATGCATGTATTGTATACCTTCCCCTTTTATCCAGTTGGCCTGGTTTACAGCATTAGTCTATGAGCTAATGTGCATGTATTATGTATGATTGACATGAAAACTTATAAGCAGTCACATGCAATTATTACAAGCAAATTAAGTATTAATGTAATGCCCAAGTGGTGAAAAGATGCAGTAAAATGCATATCATTGAACGTGCATGGATAACTTCACTATTATGAACAACTCAGAAATTTATTATAATTACTGTGATATCAAGTTTCTAATCAAGTCTTATAGTTTCTAAAATATAGAAAATGTCTGTGTTTTTGATGAATTTATATTATCATGTATTTCCTAAACTAAATGCATATTTATGGATGTATTCATGGTGAAATCATTTCATAATTATGGTTTCAGGTGATGATTTGGTCAAGCATATTCTCCCTTGGCAGCAAGTACGGCTGCAACATGCAAGGCTATGAGCCCTGCAACCTGCAAAAGTAGGGCAATTTTGTGTAAAGTATATAATATAATTATATATATATATTATATACAATAAAGTACATTGAATAAATTGATCTGCTGCAAATGTGTTAATATGTAGTATTGCTACTTTAGCTGTAATATGCAGAAAGTGGGCATGTGGTGCATGCAGCGAGAAACAATTATATATATAAAAAATTAAAAATATTCACTTTTTGTGTGAAAGTATTGATTTGCTGATATATTGTTACAGTAGTATAGATCAGAGAATTACAGCCACTATATTTAACATTTGCTGGTAGAGTAACTCACCACAAAGATGGTTTCTATGAGCATTCCAGCAAAGATGGTACCGGCATATCCGGGCAGCGTGTCGCTGTTCAGAGCGACAAGTCCTGGCAATCCCAACCCAGTCGCAAAAGTTTGGCTATTCAAACGGACGACTGTTATCAAAGTACTGTAAAAGTACAAAACCACTCCCGAGGTTACCAGAACAAAACCTCCCAAGACATACAGCTGAGGTGCTGGTTAAGGCTGAACTGTTGTAGTAGATTTATAACAACATACATGCACACAGGAAATTAACTTGCATAATATCAATGCAAGATCATGCTCATGCAATGAAGGCTGCCTTTGACACTGTGTGCGTGTATATTTTATATACCGTACGCTCGGAAACTTTCGCGGTACTAAACTTTTGCGGTTTTCACGGTACAGCACGGCATCCGTGAAAATTAAATCCGCGAAAATCCTATACGACCCTTTATGTTCAACGCTATGCACAGGAGTCTTTTCAAAGAACAAAGAAGCAGGAATGTCAAACGTTTCGTATATTATACCATTCGTTTTCTCGTCCGTTATGTCGATCAAGTCATTCTTTACCCCCATCAGATGCTCCATATCCGACTAAAATCTGGAAGGCAGCTGGAGAAGATCAACTGCAACAATTTACACTTGTATTGATAACCGTTCCACGGACTAACAACCACGCTAACAAACAGAGCAGCCATTTTTCAGTGCATAATTTATATAGGATAACATATTGTTGAGTTAATATAAAAATCCAATCTAAGATCCGCGAATTTGCTAATTCTGCATCCGCGAATAATTTAGTACCGCAAAAATCCTCAAGTGTTGCGTCTGCGAAAATTTAGTACCGCGAAAATTTCCGAGCACACGGTATTAAATATATATATATATATATATATATATATATATATATATATATATATAATATATTTATATATAATATATATATATGTATATATATATATATATATATATATATATATATATATATATATATATAATATATACATTTATATATGATATATATGTATATATATATATATATATATATATATATATATATATATATATATATATATAATGTATATTATTACAAAAGTCTGTATAATATGCAGTGAACCCATGGCAAGCACCTCCCAATCTATGAATACAAAACACCTCACATGGCCTCATTAGAAAAACACGCAAAGTGCCAGTAACATTTATGACCAGCTAGCTAGGCATTGGCAATTTATTGCACATGTCTTATAGGTGCCTGGCACACGAGGGACTTGAGCACTGATCATAGACCAATGCCCATTTGCTTGTGTAATAACTATTACTTATCATGCCACACACACACACACACACACACACAAGGATACAAATATAGACATGATGATGGAGACCTTTGGAGCCACTTCACTGCCAACATGCATGAGCAGGACAGATTTCACAAGCATAAGAATGAAGAGGACCGGAGAGATGGCCGCAAGGATGTAGTGGGAGTTGAAGGGAACATATATCAGTTGAACAATATCTGCATAGGCTGGGATTTGTGAGAAGTGGGATTTCAAAATATCCACTCGTTCGAAAAATCTGTAGAGCAGGATACATATAATGTAATTAAATTAACGCTTAATTATTGCATGCATACATAACCACTTATTTTTATCTCAACATCATCTCCAAAACAGTCCGTATGTAATAATTCACATTGGATAGTTATAGAGCTGTTGTGTGTGTGTGTGTGTGTGTGTGTGTGTGTGTGTGTGTGTGTGTGTGTGTGTGTGAGTGCGTGTGTTGGTATATTTATTATGTTTGTATGACATTGTATTATGCATGTATAGGCCTATATCATTGACGTCAGGCACGTATATATACATGTACTATAATAAGAGTGTTGTGTATACATAGTCCCCTCTACCACATGAAGGGTATTCATGCAGATATATGAGGAAATCAACCAATGAATTTCTATACAGTGGGCCCACTTAATTTCATACACATTAAAGGAATGTTTTGGCTAATGGAATGTAGTCTCTAAGTACGGAATCATTTGTATATATGAACTGTAGTAAGAGAACAGCTGCTTAAAGGAATACCACTTAAAGGAATATTCAGGATATATAAGAATTCCAAATCATTTATATTCAAAGGGTATATAAACCATTCTGCTTAGAAGAATAGCATTGTAAATGCAAGTTAATCCACATCAGTTATACTTACCCTGCAATTAAAAATCAATAACAGTGCTTGCTTCCTCTTTAATATTCCCATTTGAATATGTTATTCAATTCACTGTATATATTTGTATAGTACATACATGCATTCATACTTTTAGTAAGCACAAAGACTGTCCCCAGTATTGTATGACATGAGGAATACATGACATGGATATAGGAGTATTCTGGAAAATGGAATAATTTTGCCTGGTCCAGAGGGTATATGCAATTAACAGGGGCCCACTGTACTGGAGGTATCATTATACACAATTGTACAACGACAGGGCATGATAATAAAATTTACCCAATAGTAATATTATTATTATTACATCAATCATAAACTCACTGTACTTCTCTATTGAAAACACCGAATCCTGCTACAAACACTATCCATCCTACGGCAGCGAGAGCTGTTAACACTGTAGCGGAAAATGAAGCCTGCGGAGTAAGCGTAATAGACAAGTATATATGTAGCGGAGCATACAGAACACACAATATGTATGGACTATTATAATTATACTGATGGTAATACAATTTTGTCCTTCCATGGAGACTTCTCGATATCTCTTGTGGAATTCAAATCGAATCGTAAAGGGATTGGGACTCCTTGCTTGCTGAAATGAGAAGTGACTCTTAAAGGTCATCTCTGGAGAGTGGTAGCCATTATAAGGTATAAGTGTACATTTTGTGCGTAGCTAGAGGAATGTTCTTTAACAATGTTGGTCCCTCATGCAAAGAAGGTTTGTATTCTTTTGTAATCTTGTGCGCACAACACAGCACTACCTGTAGCGTACTGCATGACTGAATGACGATATGTACATATATGTGTACCACTTAGCGTGCAGTCATGTAACAATGTAATCCACCATGCAGTTCTGGCAACTCACAATAATGACTGGTGCTCTTTCCTTCATTTTGAATACAATTCCTCCTTTAAATTCAAGTTCTGCAAGCACAACTAGTTGCTGAATGATGCTGCTTGGAGTACCAAGTGGCTGCTTATATACAGACACTGACCCAAAACCCCTTCCTGGAGTTGCGCAATATTTTAGTTGCTGGTGTATACGCATGTGCAGCCACTGTAGTATTTCATATAATAACAGTAACGCGTGACATCAATCATTGTTTAGCATGCTGTATGGTATAATATTATGTGCAGTGTATTGTGGGAATGTTCAATGAGATGTTCACTTGATCATGGGAATGCACTCAAAGGTTTAAAGGAATGGTATTTAATAGAATCACATAACATAGACACATACACTATATGAATATTTTATGCATATATACAATACATAATACAGTCAGTGGAACCTCTGAATAATAATTATTGAGGACAACATAAATTCAGCTGATTTGTTCTTTGAAGAGAGGTTTCCTCTTTGGGAGGTTCAAAATGTACTATAGGAATTATACTGGGACTGTAAGTTGTGTCCTTAGTAGAGAGGTTGTGCTCTGTCCTTATTTGAGAGTCCACTATCACAGGTTCATCTGTATAGGCAACTGAGATTATTATTACTGAGTGGTTTAGCAAGGTTTCTGTCACCAATGGGAGTCCAATCGAAGTCGTCTGCGCATTTCATAGGGTAAAAATTGATATTTTGGTCCAGAACAGATATTTTCAACTCATGATCAAATCAATTGTGGTTTTATCTTGGGATTGAAGAACACATCTATGGTGAACAATGACTTGGATACGTGGGCAAGACAAGCATTAAACCGTTCCAATCAGAGCACCAACAGTTCAGCAAAACTCCAAAGAAATCTCAAATCTTGACCTACTTGGCAGTCTCACTGCTCTGTTTTGAGTTCAATGCATCATGTTACAAGGCCTAAAACCTATTATGGAGCATATGGTTATACTCCTATTATATAGGATTGTCACAGAAAGAACGTTAACATGGTTTTATAAGCTATAAAATATGACTATGAAATTAATACATGGCCATACAGTACATTATCACAAATTTTATATGTGTGGGATGTATGATTTTGCAGTGTGCACTCAGTCCAACTAAACTGTGTCTAACCCTATACCCGTCTAGCCTCATAGCCCTTTGCTCATCTAGCCCTATGACTGTCTTGGCCTTTGCCCATCTCGCCTTGTGCCACTATCACAACTACCCTTGTTCCATGTGTTTTTGGAGGATCCTTTTGATGAAGCCTTTTTGCACAGTTATGTTTTGAATTCGAGCTAAGCGACTTATAAAATGTGATAAAGAAGATCTTGAGGCAGGGTTTCTAATCTTAGTGTTTGGGTCACTTGTAAATACATGCATCAGCTATGGGTGCGGCCATCTGCAATATGATGTGTACTCATTGTGCATGCTCAATCAGTCACAGCAACCAGATTGCTCTTGCATGCATGGTTCCCGTTTGTTGTTTAAATTCAGTTTTTGTTCTTTTGGTGAAGCTTCACTGTTTTGTTGACATCTTGAGTAGACATGACCCTGAATCTCATGCACGGCCATGCGTGCTGGACGATACTATCATAAAGTTTCGGTTTGTCAATAATATCAAATTCTATCGTAAACAACATGGCATTGTTCAGAATGTTTCGGTTCCATACAGAAATGATTGAGAAGAAGGAAACCAGTGCACTGTGTACACCTATTTCAACTCAAAGTAGTTTAACCGAATAGACTAAGTATACTTTGCAGGGCAGATCTACCACGAGCATCACACTGGGTATATATGTACAGTACACACAGTGTCAAGGATATAGAATGATTAAATCCGATTCAATGGTTATAATATAAGAACTATATTATTCTGATTAGTGAAGATATATATCACTTCACAAAATTAATCTAACTTCTTCTGCTATAACAGCATGAGTATTGTTTGTGCAGATAACACTAATACATACATGGCCATGGGCATACGTAGGTACATGCAGTAGAACCTCGTTAGTATGATCACTGTTAATGAGTAATACCTGGTTAGGAAGTACAAGGATATGATACCCCAGCTTATAACCCCATGATAATACTAATCCATATGGATAGCAAGTACTACTGAGAGTGAGTAGCACTTTGGAGGGTCCCCAGGTGTACTCACTAACGAGGTTTGACTGCTGTGTTTGTTCTCATTGCTGGTGGGGGTGTATTCCAACGTACCAGCACTTCCATTACACACTCCCGTGTCGCAGACATAACAACTAACGACAACACGTCAGCTGAATTTACCGGGATGTTTTTGGAAACTGTATCCCTCGTGAGTTGGCAGGGTGTCATATTTGCTGTACTGTACATTCGGATCATGAGCTCACAATATCTAGGAAAAAATGATGTCAATCTGTACTAACAGCAGGGTGTATGTTATGTGCACTATACAATACATTGTATTTTCCTACATGCACATACACACATGCAGGTTGGGGAACTCTTTGCCTTATATTCGGCTACAATAGTATCAGCCAAAACACAGGATTCTGAAGAGATTACTGTGTCTGAGAATGAGAAAGAGAACGAGAAGCCTGCTTAGCTGGCTATGCACCATACATGCACGTTACAGGGACAATACTCCCATAGGCTAGTATGTACGTTAACAGTTGAATGTCCATCTGAATGAATCTGTATATATAAATTATTATAATATAGTGTGTGTGTCCTAGTTGTTTATTTATTTTTTCTGTATCTTAAAAGTACACAAATGAGTAAAGTACGTGTTGTGATAATGTAGACTGGAACATCACAAGCAGTTGCAGCAGACGTGTATATGAGGTCCTGCTGGTTATTTGCATGCAATAGGCATTGCATCTTATCAATGCATAAATGTAGGGCCAGGCCCGAAGAAAGGGTATTAGTATGTCTAGGTATAGTACGTATTATGTAATATCATATACCTGACAAGCTGCGACGTGACAAAAATAGACACTGCAACAGAGTTTTGCGTCGCGTCACAGGCACTTGCTACATAATGTGAACCAAGCTTTACTGTATTAGGTTAGGTAGACAAGATTCCATGCAGCCCCACTGTGCAGTATATAATTCCAAATTTAATGCATTTATTATGATATAGGTTTGGCTAACTAAACACATACATACATACATACATACATACATACATACATATAGGGTCAGGTTCGGAGACAGGATATTACAGGAATGGTTGTGTCAATTTCCAAAGAAAATGAAAAATGAACTGCGCGTGACTGTGGTTGGATTTGAAATGTTGATGGCGTAACTGACTTGAGTAGGTATAGCTAGGATATAAGATACTATCGCGTTGAGGGAGACTCAGATGCATTGTGTATATTTTCAATATATACTACTTCCGATTAAGATAGACACATAATTGAAGCTTATAACTATGTCTCTTCATTTTCGGTTTAATTAGTCTATGTGATAGCACCTTCTCTTGATTCTACTGTTTAGCTCCCACATATATCGACAACATCATGGAAGTTAAAGTGGTAACCAATCTCTTGGCTATAATATTTTGATAAAATCTGTGTGCTTAAATTGCTCCTCATTTCATCATCAAAGAATCTTTAGAACACAAGACTAACAAGGCATTAGCTTCATCAATAACGACAATTTCCAAATAATTCAAGTTTATATAGGGTCATAGGCAGCCAGCACATGTTTTAAACTCAAATCACTTGTTTATAGGAATTTCAAGTTTTAAATAATTAATGAGATCAATGAGATTAATCAAGGTTTTGATTTAGGAGATTTTACTGTAATACTTATATATTATGATTTAGGTCCTTGTCGACATTCTCCTTGACGAACAGTACTTAGTCTAGTACAAGGTCAAACAGACTGAGTACTATACAGAGCGAGATGTGCATTCATACAATATAGTCACACATGCAAACTGTTGTACACTTACATACATGCAAGGGCATGTGCCCTGCAGTGTACTACACTGGAGTCTCATTATAACGAATCCCATGGGACACCAAAAATTCTTTATTATATCAGATATTCACTATAACCAGATAAAGTATCACAGTAGAACATGTACTGGGCCCCGTGAAAATATTCACTGTAACAGAAATTCACGGTAAGATTGTTCTTTATAACGAGATTCCACTGTGGTACACAAAACAAATTATGTTAACAAAAGCACATATGTACAACACTCGATCAAGCAACCAACCCACCCACCCACCTATGCACACACATACACCCATGTGAGCTGTTTGTGTGTGATTAATATAATGAGTGTGTGCATGCATGAATAGTGCATGAGTGTGTGTATGCATGTGTGCATGTTTACGTGTGTATGCACGTATCTGTGTATGTGTGTGTACGTATGTGTGTATGTGTTACATGAAATTGTGGCCGTAAATTTATATATTAACAGTATTTTTGCCCACATGTACATGTGTGCACACAACTGTGTATACAATATGTAAAAAAATGTGTCACTCATGTAGTTGCATTTTATATATTGCTAATAGCTGACTCATTCATTGTAGTATACTGGAAACAATATATGCATGCCTGTCTTAGGCTGAATAGTTTGGTACACGTGCATTTTTGTGCCATTGGACTCTTTTCCTTATATATCTGCTACAATATCATCTGATTCAGCCAAAGTACAGGATTCAGTAGATATTACGGTATCTGACACTGCATGAGAACAAGAAGGCTAAATAGCTCGCCATGCACCATGCATTTTACAGGGGCAAATACTCACATAGTCTTTTATAACAGTCGAATGTACATATGAATGAATCATTATGGATAGTGTGTGCCACTAGTGGTATGTGTTGTTGCATCGAGTACAGTACGTGTTGTGATAACGTACTTGGAGCAGACATGGTTGGACGAATGAGGTCCTGCAGGTTATTTGCATGCAATAAGCTGTAGATCTATGTATATGGTCAGGCACATGTACACAACAGGGGGGTGCACTCACACAAGTGAGGGGGCATAAGATATCGTAGATGGAGCATACTATTATGTACAGCAATATGTTAGACACATGTATGATAATTGGCCCCTATACTCCTTAAAAGTGAGGGGGCCTGGAGCCACTGCCCTCCCCACCCCCCCCCCCCCCCCCCCCCCCCCCCCCCCCCCAATTCAGGGAGAGGGCAGTGTGTGTGTGTGTGTGTGTGTGTAAGTGTGTGTAAGTGTGTGTGTAAGTGTGTGTGTGTGTGTGTGTGTGTGTGTGTGTGTGTGTGTGTGTGTGTGTGTGTGTGTGTGTGTGTGTGTGTGTGTGTGTGCATGTGTGTGCGTGCGTATGTGTGCCTGTGTGTTCTTTATATGTATGTGTACAGTATGCATTGCCTACATGTCGGTACCTGAGTGTACACATGACTGCAACTTGTAAAAAGATACGTCACTTAGTTGTGTAATTTATGTGATAGAAAGCTGACCCATTGTACTGGAGGCTATGTCTGTCTTGGGCTGAATAGTTTGAATGGGAAATCCTACAAAAGTGACATCATGATAATTTTATGCAATTAGGATGTCATTCATTCACTTCCCTCAGATCATGCATGAACTGTGGTAATGTATAATTGCAAAACAGATATATAATATATATATAGATAGATATATAACTTCCTTAAGTGAAAACCTATAGCATGAATACAGTAATGTAAGCATCATCTTTGCTATTATTCTATACTATGACTATATACAAGCGGAATAAAAAATCTAAGCATGCATGTTTCGTATCTAGCTGGTTCAGTATAATACTTATCATACATACTCCTGGATAGTAAGCACTCCTCATTCTGTCCCTGTGTATACCTCATGTACGTAAACCAACCCCGATAGTAAGTACATGGTTTAGTACATATTCCGGATAGTAAGTACTCCTCATTCTGTCCCTGTGTATACCTCACGTACATAAACCAACCCTGATAGTAAGTACATGGTTTAGTATACGTACATACTCCTGGATAGTAAGCACTCCTCATTCTGTCCCTGTGTATACCTCATGTACATAAACCAACCCTGATAGCATCAGGTTTAGTACACACTCCTGGATAGTAAGTACTCCTCATTCTGTCCCTGTGTATACCTCATGTACATAAACCAACCCTGATAGTAAGTACCTGCATGGTTTAGTACACACTCCTGGATATAGTAAGTACTCCTCATTCTGTCCCTGTGCGTATACCTCATGTACATAAACCAACCCTGATAGTAAGTACCTGTGGTAATAATGATTTTGTGTCCCCCCTTCGAGGTTCGTACTAAGCAAGCTCCACTGTTGCAGTATATTCCACAGATCATTTACAGCAGCATGGTAATAACTATCAATATTGTATGTGATTCCATACATGTACATAGATACCCGCCCAGATCTTCTTTAGTACACACTGTAATACTTTTAACTTACATATTTTATGTATTGCCAATGACCCACTGGCTATATATTACCATGCAATACTACTGATACAGTTATGTATTAGAAACCTGTTAAGAAAAACTCTCTCAAGACAAATTTCTGCTCAACACAAACTATAGTTTCCTGGTCCTGTTTGGTTTGCTGTAGTACTGTTCATGTATTACTATATCCTGATAAGAAGAACTTCTGATATCGAGAGCTAATTTTGATGAAGGTAACACTTTTTTATATGCATTTACCTTAGATGAGAGGTACTATGGTGTGGAGTAGTGCCATGCTGGTCTGTCCATGCATGCAGAATGTGAGCCTGAGGCATGACTCCAACCTGGAAATAGGGCAATGTACGTATATTTCAAGACAATACAATTGACCAAAATTGTACTGTTATATATGTCCTGTGACTCATGCTTGCAGTTATGACATCATAGTTCTCACTGTTATACAATTCCCCTTAGTGTTCATGCAGGAAATTGGGTTTAATGTGATTATACTGTGACCATAGTAGTATTATAGTGTATATGCTCTGACTGAGATAGAGTTCACACGGACGCATGCACGCACACAAGTACACAAACACATACACATGTACACACACACACACACACACACACAAACGCATGCGCACGCACGCACACACACACACACACACACACACACACACACACACACACACACACACACACACACACACATGCACACACGCATGTGCACGCACGCATGCACACACACACGGACGCACGCATGCACACACGTACACACACACACACATGTACATACACACACACACACACACACACACACACACACACGTACACACACATTTGTATATGCAATAATAAAACCCACAGATTATTTCCAGCAGCATAATATTATGATTCAATGCAAGTACATGGACATCCGTCCAGACCACGTTTTGTGCATACACATTGTTAAAGTTTTACATAATTATTGTATATTATATATACAATGAAATGTAAGCTACGTATATCACCATACAATACTACTGGTACTGTTATGTAGAAACTTTTTAAGAAAACACTTTTATAAGACAAATTTCTGCTTAATAACACAAACTAGTTTAATTCCTAGCCCTGTTTGGTCTGCTGTAGTAATGTACATGTATTACTCTATCGTGATAAGGAGGACTTCTGATATCGAGAAGTAATTTTGATGGTACCCAAGGTTCACCTTAACAAAGTTGGACTCTAATGCTAAATGTTGTGAACATCCAATGTAGTAGATTGCAAATCTGAGGCACGATTCCAACCTAGAAATATAGGACAGAATTAATTTACATTGAGACAAAAAATTGACCAAAATTGTATTGCTTATGTGTGTGACACATGCTTGTAGGTATGACATCATAGTTCTTACTGGGATTCACTTCCCCCTAGTGTTCAGGAAATTGGGGTTTTCATGTGATTATTGCCCAAACTGAGATAGATTTCACACACACACACACACACACACACACACACACACACATACACATACACACACACACACACACACACACACACACTTACCTGTCGTGTATTGTCCTGTACTGTTAACTGAATACACACACACTGCACACACACACACACACACACACACACACACACACACACACACACACACACACACACACACACACACACACTTACCTGTCGTGTATTGTCCTGTACTGTTGAATACACACACACACACACACACACACACACACACACACACACACACACACACACACACACACACACACAGGTATACATGCAAGGGCCTGGATCATGCACAGAAAAATAACTTGAATTTCGCCCAAATTCCCTTGTGTGTGTCCTTGTGAATAGTGTAAAAGCAATTATATTATTTTTTTGATCTACAATCCATCATTGCTTAATTAATGAGTACATTTCCTCAAGTTGTTTGAATTTGAATAATATTGTATAATAATAATATAATTAATTATTTATATTTTAATGCTTATCATACATGCATTGTATACCTTCCCCTTTTATCCAGTTGGCCTGGTTTACAGCATTACAATAGTCTATGAGTGTATGTGCATGTATGTATGATTGACATGAAAACTTATAAGCAGTCACAATTTTTACAAGTATATTAAGTATTATTGTAATGCCCAAGTGGTGAAAACATGCAATAAAATGCATATTGAACATGCATGGATAACTTCACTATTATGAACAACTCAGAAATTTATTATAATTACTGTGATATCAAGTTTCTAATCAAGTCATATAGTTTCTAAAATATAAAAAGTGTCTGTGTTTTTGATGAATTTATATTATCATGTAGTTCCTAAACTAAATGCATATTAATTTTATGGATGTATTCATGGTGACATCATTTCATAATTATGGTTTCAGGTGATGATTTGGTCAAGCATAGTCTCCCTTGGCAGCAAGTACTGCTGCAACATGCAAGGCTATGAGCCCTGCAACCTGCAAAAGTAGGGCAAATTTGCGTAAAGTATATATAATATAATTATATATATATATATATATATATATATATATATACAATAGAGTACATTGAATAAATTGATCTGCTGCAAATGTGTTATTATATAGTATTGCTACTTTAGCTGTAATATACAGAAAGTGGGCATGTGGTGCATGCAGCGAGAAACAATAAAAATATAAAAAATTAAAAATATTCACTTTTTGTGTGAAAGTATTGATTTGCTAATATATTGTTACACTCAGTAGTATAGATCAGGAAAATACAGCCACTATATTTAACATTTGCTGGTATTGTAACTCACCACAAAGATGGTTTCTATGAGGATTCCAGCAAAGATGGTACCGGCATATCCGGGCAGCGTATCACTGTTTAGAGCGATAAGTCCTGGCACTCCCAACCCAGTCGCTAAAGTTTGGCTATTCAAACGGACGACTGTTATCAAAGTACTGTAAAAGTACAGAACTACTCCTGAGGTTACCAGAACAAAACTTTCCAAGACATACAGCTGAGGTGCTGGTTAAGGCTGAACAGTTGTAGTAGATTTATAACAACATACATGCACTCAGGAAATTAACTTGCATAAGATCATGCTCATGCAATGAAAGCTGCCTTTGACACTGTGTGCGTGTATATTTTATATATTATATATGTACATATATATATATATATATATATATATATAATATAATATGTATATATATATATATATATATATATATATATATATATATATATATATATATATATATACATATATACATATGGGACATGTGGGACGTAATGGGTGTGGGACGTAACATGTTGGGATTCTTTTGCCCCGTCCAACATCCATCTTTCATCTTCTCGTGCAGGACTGCTCGCTGACCATGCAGCCACCAAGAAACGGGCCTTGTATGGCGAACTTTCAACCTGCCATCATTTCCTCCCAATTGCATTTGAATCCACTGGAGCATTTGGGCAGGATGCCCTAGATTTTGTTTACGACCTTGCCAAACGTTGCCGTAGATTATCATATGATCCACTTTCATATTTGAAGTTATGCCAAAGAATCAGTGTTTGTATCCAAAATTTTAATGCCATATCAATCTTAGGTTGTTGTACTATCTGATTTGGCTGTGTATTTAATTAATATACATTAAATAAATAAATAAAAATATATATATATATTTATATATATATATGTATATATATATATATAGTATATACAAAAGTCTGTATAATATGCAGCTAACCCATGGCAAGCACCTCCCAATCTATGAATACAAAACACCTCACATGGCCTCATTATAGGTGCCTGGCACACGAGGGACTTGAGCACTGATCATAGACCAATGCCCATTTGCTTGTGTAATAACTATTATTTATCATGCCACACACACACACACACACACACACACACACACACACACACACACACACACACACACACACACAAACACACACACACACACAAGGATACAAATATAGACATGATGATGAAGACCTTTGGAGCCACTTTACTGCTGACATGCATGAGCAGGAAAGATTTCACAAGCATAAGAATGAAGAGGACCGGAGAGATGGCCGCAAGGATGTAGTGAGAATGGAAGGGAACATACATTAGTTGAAGAATATCTGCATAGTCTGGGATTTGTATTATGTGGGATTTCACAATATCCACCCGTTCGAAAAATCTGTAGAGCAGGATACATATAATGTAATTAAATAAATTCTTAATTATTGCATGCATACATAGCCACTTATTTTTATCTCAACATCATCTCCTGAAGTGTCTGTATATGCAATAATTCACATTGGATAGTTATAGAGCTGGTGTGTATGTGTGTGTGTGTGTGTGTGTGTGTGTGTGTGTGTGTGTGTGTGTGTGTGTGTGTGTGTGTGTGTGTGTGTGTGTGTGTGTGTGTGTGTGTGTGCGTGAGTGTGTGTGTGTGTGTGTGTGTGTGTGTGTGTGTGTGTGTGTGTGTGTGTGTGTGTGTGTGCGTGAGTGTGTGTGTGTGTGTGTGTGTGTGTGTGTGTGTGTGTGTGTGTGTGTGTGTGTGTGTGTGTGTGTGTTGGTATATTTATTATGTTTGTATGACATTGTATTATGCATGTATAGGCATATACCATTGACGTCAGGTACGTATATATACATGTACTATAATAAGAGTGTTGTGTACATAGTCCCCTCTACCACATGAAGGGTATTCATGCAGATCTATGAGGAAATTAACCAATGAATTCATATACAGTGGGCCCACTTAATTTCATACACATTAAAGGAATGTTTTGGCTAATGGGATGTAGTCTCTAAGTACGGAATCATCTATTATATAAACTATAGTAAGAGAACAGCTGCTTAAAGGAATACCACTTATAAAGGAATTTTCAGGATAAAGAAATATAAGAATTCAAAATCATTTATATTCAAAGGGTATATAAACCATTCTGCTTAGAAGAATAGCACTGTAAACGCAAGTTAATCCACATCAGTTATACTTACCCTGCAATTAAAAATCAATAACATTGCTTGCCTCCTCTTTAATACTCCCATTTGATATATGTTATTCAATTCACTGTATATATTTGTATAGTACATACATGCATTCATACTTTTAGTAAGCACAAAGACTGTCCCCAATATTGTATGACATGAGGAATACATGACATGGATATAGGAGTATTCTGGATAATGGAATAATTTTGCCTGGTCCAGAGGGTATATGCAATTAACAGGGGCCCACTGTACTAGAGGTATCATTATACACAATTGTACAACGACAGGGCATGATAATAAAATTTACCCAATAGTAATATTATTATTACATCAATCATAAACTCACTGTACTTCTGTATTGAAAACACCGAATCCTGCTACAAACACTATCCATCCTACGGCAGCAAGAGCTGTTAATGCGGTAGCGGAGACTGAAGCCTGCGGGGTAAGAGTAATAGACAAGTATATAATAGCATGCGGAGCATACAGAACACACCATATGTATAGAATATAATATATTGCTGGTAATACAAATTTGTCCTTTCCATGGAGATTTCTCTATATCTCTTGTGGAATTTAAATGAAATAGTAAAGGGATTGGAACTCCATGGTTGCTGAGATGAGAAGTAACTCTTAAAGGTCATTAGTGGAGAGTGGTAGCCATTACCGTATGCGAGTTAACTAGGTAGAAGTGTACATTTGTGTCCAGCTTAGAGGAATGTTCCTTCACAAAGTTGGTCCCCCATGCAAAGGAGGTATATTCTTTTGTATTCTTGTGCACACAACACAGCACTATCTGTAGCGTACTGTATGAGTGAATGACGATATGTACATATATGCGTACCACTTATAGCGTGCAGTCATGTAACATTGTAATCCACCAGTTCTGGCAACTCACAATAATGACTTGTGTTCTTTCCTTCATTTTGAATACAACTCCTCCTGTAAATTCAAGTTCTGCAAGCACAACTAGTTGCTGAATGATGCTGCTTGGAGTACCAAGTGGCTGCTTATATACAGACACTGACCCAAAACCCCTTCCTGGAGTTGCGCAATACTTTAGTTGTTGGTGTATACGCATGTGCAGCCACTATAGTATTTCATATAATAACAGTAACGTGTGACATCAATCATTGTTTAGCATGCTGTACGGTAAAATATTATGTGCAGTGTATTGCGGGAATGTTCAATGAGATGTTCACTCGATCATGGGAATGCACTCAAAGGTTCAAAGGAATGGTATTTAATAGAAGCACATAATACAGACACATACATTGTATGAATATTTTATACATACAATACATAATACAGTCAGTGGAACCTCTGAATAATTGGGGACAACATAAATTCAGCTGATTTGTTCTTTGAAGAGAGGTTTCCCCTTAGGGAGGTTCAAAATTTACTATAGGAATTATACTATAGGAACTATACTATGTAGACTGTAGGTTGTGTCCTTAGTAGAGAGGTTTGTTGTGCTCTGTCCTTATTTGAGAGTCCACTATCACAGGTTCATCTGTATAGGCAACTGAGATTATTATTACTGAGTGGTTTAGCAAGGTTTCTGTCGCCAATGGGAGTCCAATCGAAGTCGTCTGCGCACTTCATAGGGTAAAAATTGATATTTTGGCCCAAAACAGATATTTTAAACTCATGATCAAATTGTGGTTTTATCTTGGGATTGAAGAACACATCTATGGTGAACAATGACTTGGATACGTGGGCAAGACAAGCCTTAAACCGTTCCAATTAGAGCACCAACAGTTCAGCAAAACTCCAAAGAAATCTCAAATCTTGGCCTACTTGGCAATCTTATTGCTCTGTTTTGAGTTCAATGCATCATGTTACTAGGCCTAAAACCTATTATGGAGCGTATGGTTATACTCCTATTATATAGGATTGTCACAGAAAGAACATTAACATGGTTTTACAAGCTATAAAATATGACTATAAATGCATGGCCATACATTATCACAAATTCTATATGTGCGGGATCGATGTAGGAATTTGCCGTGCGCACTCAGTCCAACTAAACTGTGTCTAACCCTATACCTGTCTAGCCTCATAGCCCTTTGCTCATCTAGCCCTATGACTGTCTTGGCCTTTGCCCATCTCGCCTTGTGCATACCACTATATATCACAACTACCCTCGTTCCATGTGTTTTTGGAGGATCCTTTTTGATGAAGCCTTCTTGCACAGTTATGTTTTGAATTTGAGCTAAGCGACTTATAAAATGTGATAAAGAAGATCTCGAGGCAGGGTTTCTAATCTTAGTGTTTGAGTCACTTGTACATACATGCATCAGCTATGGGTGCGGCCATTTGTAATATGATGTGTATACTCATTGTGCATGCTTGATCACGCATGGCAACCAAATTGCATGCTCTTGCATAGTTCCCGTTTTTTTAAAGATCAGTTTTCGTTCTTTTGTCGAAGCTTCATGCACTGTTTTGTTGACATCTTGAGTAGACATGACCCTGAATGTCATGCACGGCCAAGCGTGCTGGACGATACTATCAAAAAGTTTCTGTTTGTCAATAGTATCGAAATCTATCGTAAACAACATGGCATTGTTCAGAATGTTTCTGTTCCATACAGAAATGATTGAGAAGAAGGAAACCAGTGCACTGTGTACACCTATTTTAACTCAAAGTAGTTTAACTGAATAGTATACTTTGCAGGGCAGATCTACCACGAGCATCACACTGGGTATATATGTACAGTACACACAGTGTCAAGTAAGGATGTAGAAAGATTAAGTCCGATTCAATGGTTATAATATAAGAACTACATTCTGATTAGTAAAGATATATATCACTTCACAAAATTGATCTAACTTCTGCTATAACAGCATGAGCATTGTTTGTGCAGATAACACTAATACATACATGGCCATGGGCATACGTAGGTACATGCAGTATAGAACCTCGTTAGTAAGAATACTGTTAATGAGTAATACCTGCAGGATAGGATGTACAAGGATATGATGCCCCAGCTTATAACCCCATAACACTAATCTATATGGATAGCAAGTATTACTGATAGTGAGTAGCACTTTGGAGGGCCCCCAGGTGTACTCACTAACGAGGTTTGACCGTATATATATAATATGTGGTCACATTGTTGAAACAGATGTTATATCTATATTATAAAATTATAATGTCTGCATGGAGTGTATAGTCAATCGCAATGCTTTTTGGTGACGTTCTTATGGTGGCTCACAAGGACACTCCTGAGGCGCCATGCGCACGTCAGGTGCTTTGGCCCATTCAAGCACGTCAGGTGCTTCATCCGAAGCAGAGATATGGCGGTATTGATCATATTGGGTGCCCAAAGCATTTTAATTGTTAGCCGGCTTTTAGTTTATAAATGCCCATGCTTTGGAGTCTTAATTCACGTGGCTGGATTGTATTGCAGCTGTAAGACTGATGCAGAATTACAAGGCTTAGGGGCTTTAATTTGTCTCAATAATACCCTAGCTCAAGCGAGTTTCTTACATGTCCTTATAGATTGAATACTATCTTCACCCTAATCTGGTCCTATACATTGCAACCTACGTAGCTACCACTTCTATAAATGTTATACCTCAGTGATCCCCTCTCGGCCCTAGTGCTAGATCTATATCATACAATATTAATCAATATTATTATTCAAGTGCACTGTGTCATCTACATATTAGTAGGCCACTATAGGACATAGAGCCGTCCCATGCAGCACTGTGCACATGCAGGGAACACGGAAAAGAACAACAAGATTATTACAACAAGAGTATTACGGCCTATAGTTTACATGTTGATGTCAGTATGGGTTGTAGATCTGGAAATAAGCAAGGACAAATAGTGACAATGGGCCCCATTATTAAACCATGCTTCCCGCATGGATCTGATGCCCAAGGTCACATGCGATTACAGCACGTTCGACAGGGTATGCATGTTGGCCTCTTCCTTTTCTTCATACTCCCAAGGCTGGCATAGTTATGCAGTGACTCATCAATGTTTCATGCAAGCTCCTCCTATGCTGGGCACCTCAATAGCCAGTGTATGTACCACCAGGTCCTCCTCTCTGGTAATGTTGTGTACTGTATATTAGACTCTGCCTTTAAGGAAAAATTGTAATCTTTCAAGTCAGCTTATATTTACCAGAATGGGTGAAATATAATTGAATTTTTAGTGTTCTAACTTTTAAATTAATTTATAATTATAAATTAAACAGAATGATATTTGCCATTATTATAATACAGTATATGGTGAAAACATGAAATGAATTATGAATCATTGAATGTACATGGATAATTAACTTATCCATTATAAATAATTCAGAAATTTTCTAAAAAAAATTACTAATGAATTTCTCATTTATTATATTATTATATGGTGTCTGTGATTTGGTTGAATTAATACTATAAATCATCTTGCATGGATTTATTCATGGTGAAATCATTTCATATTAACAGTTTTGGGTGAAGTGCTGGCGCAGGAACTTCTCTTGGAGGAAAGAACACCTGCAACATGCAAGGCTATGAGAGCTCCCACCTGCAAGATGTAGGGAAAATGCATGAATGTACAGTATAATATAATAATACATATCAATAATTTATAATGTTGAAGAAATTTGCAAAAATATACTATATATTACAAGGAAGAATGTAATTCAATTATAAATAGTATAATCATATTATGCTAATTTAGCTGATATATGCAGAATGTATGCATATTGTACAAATATATAGTTACACATAAATATAAGTTATATTCACGCTTTGTCTGAAAATAGCTATGTATTTTTGGGCATAGTGTAAATCAGGAACAACAGTAAGTATATAGTATTAAATCTTAATTGCAACTTACTACAAAGACAGTTTCTATGAGCATTCCAGCGAAGATAGTAGTGGCATATACAGGCAGTGTACTGATGTTTAGGGCAACAAGTCCTGGCACTCCCAACCGAGTCGCTAAAGTTTGGCTATTCAAACGGACGACCGTTATCAAAGAACTGTAAAAGTACAGAACTACTCCTGAGGTTACCAGAACGAAACTTCCCAATATGTAAACCTGAGTTGCTGGTTAAGGTTGAACAATTGCCAAGGGTAAATTCAAGAAAATATAGTGCTTAATAGCCCTAAGGACTTGCAATTGTGGTAACATGCATTTTAAAACTGCCGACTGATAGTATGTTACAAATCTCAGAATTCAATGGGTCTTTTTGTGAAGATGGACAATTATTATACCACGTTCAAGAGTTCTACAATGTAGGCAATTTTGGCTCTCCAAAATTGACAAAAACGCTTGCATGGGCCATGTCCCCTTCACAAGAGATTGCCCATCAAAGGGGTTCCAAAGCTATTGGACCGGCTTTAATTATGTATGTACTGCATGTACTGTACACAAACACACACACACACACACACACACACACACACACACATGCACACATACACATTATGTATTGTATTATATAATATGTAATATATACACGTGAAATTATTATATTATACACAAGGTGTTGAAAAGGATACAAAGAAAGACATAATGATGGAGACTTTTGGAGCCGCTTCACTATCGACGAACATTAGTAGGACAGATTTCACAACCATAAGAGTGAAGAGGACTGGAGAGACAAATGCAAGGATGTAGTGGGAATTGAAGGGAACAAACAGTAGTTCTCGGAGAATATCTACAAATCCTGCATCTCCTGACACTTGTGATCTGAGGGATTTCAGCAACTCTACCCGATCAAAAAATCTGTAGAGTAGAATCAGAATAATGTAATTTAATAAATGCCTAATTATTACATGAGTACATATTAACCACTTATTTTATCTCGAAGTTATTCCCCGATGTGTTTGTATGTAAATTCGTATCGCATGGCTAGTTAGAGCTGTTGTATGTATGTGTGTGTGTGTGTGTGTGTCTGTGTGTGTGTGTGTGTGTGTGTGTGTGTGTGTGTGTGTGTGTGTGTGTGTGTGTGTGTGTGTACATGCCTGCGGGCATGTGTATGCATTTGTGTGTATTTATGTATGCATGTGCCTAGGCCTGTACCATTGCTTTACAGTATGGGAGAAGTGCTCGCATGTGTGTGTGCATGTGTTTGTGTGTGTGCGCATATATACATGCCTGCGTGCATGTGCATGTGTGTGTGTGTATGTATGTATGTATGCATGTGCCTAGGCCTGTACCAATGCTATGCAGCATGGGAGAAGTACTCACTGTGTGCATTGTACCCTTAGCACATATGGCACATCCACACGGATCAGTGAGGAAATTATCAACCGAATCATATCATGTACAAGACAGGGTATTATTACATGAAACTATGTGGTAGGGTGTCATAAAAATTGTATAACAATTACAGTAATAGTATATCACATCAATCATGAACTTACTGTGTTTCGTTATTGAAGACACCGAATCCAGCTACAAACACTATCCATCCTACAACAGCAAGAGCTGTTAACACTGTAGCGGAGACTGAAGCCTGCGGTGGTCGGGACAGATGCATACAGTCAGTAGACAGCTAGGGAAACACATATTCAGTGGAGCATACAAATAAAGAACATGTATTATAATGATAAGAATATATACTGGCAATGCAAAATTTGTCCTTTCACGGGAGACTATACTTCATAGCTTTCGTGGAGGTTCAAATGGTTTCAAATTGTATTGGGATCGGACCTGCACACATGCTGTGATTAGAAGAGACTGTAACCTTGAGTTATAAAGGTCATGTCTGGCAAGTGGTAGCCATTTTTAAGGTATACGTAAGTATGATATACATTTGTGACCAGCTGGAGGAATGTTCCTTCACAAAGTTGGTCTCTCAAATCAGGTCATAAATAAACTCTATCGTTCTCTTGTGGCAGTGTGCATTACACATCATTAATACACATCATTAACACACATAATTATCTGTTCATATACTGTATGACTGACTGATAATATAGTATGCATAATGAATATACTATATACTTGGCATGTAGTCATATAGCATCGTACTCCACATAGACATTATATGATTGGATTAGATAATGGCGAGAGAGCACACGAAAGAGATCCCACTGTAGTGGTAAAATGATCACAAACAATTTTCCTGTACTAAACTACGAATGACTGAAGACTGCCCCCCCCTCCCACACACACACACTCACACTGGGAACTCACAATGATGACTGGTGTTCTTTCCTTCATTTTGAGTGATACAATTCCTCCCTTAAAGTATTACAAAACAGTCAGTTCGAGTTTTATAAGAACAATCAAGTAGTTGCTGAATGATGCTGCTTGGAGTACCAAGTAGCTGCTTATATAGAGACCGATCCAAAACCCCTTCCAGGAGTTGCAAAACATCTTACTTGTAGGTACACATGTGCAGGAACTGTAGTATTTCATGTACTGAATATAACAGGAACCAATTATAATGACATCATTATTTAACATCCTGTGGTGACATCCTTCTAACATTATTATGTATACTGTGGGAAAGTGTGACGAGATGGTCACGTACATACAGGACTGCACTAAAACCGTAGAAGGAAGGGTATTCCATAGAAGTACAGACATGTGTACTTGATATAATATTATGAATACACATGATATACTTCGGAACCTTGGAAGAAAAAGACTTTGGGGACGACATAAATTCAGCTGATTTGTTCTTCTTTTAAAGAGGTTGCCGTCTTTGGAAGGTTCAAAATGTATTGTAGGAATGATATATACTAGGGCCATAAGTCATGTCCTTTGTAGAGAGGTTTGTTATACTGTGCCAATTTGGGAAAGTCCACTAGCGGAAGTAACGTACACTGTATGCATACAATAATAATATTATAATATTAACATATTACAACCCCATATACAGTAGATCATGCTCCAAAGATATGTACATGCAAGGTCATCGTAATAATTATTTATATCACATTTATACACCAATTACTACATACAGCAAAATTAATATCACCTCTGCTCAAAGTTGGTATGTATCAAGATACAACATCACGTATAAACATGCAGTACTTTGGCCCAATTAAAATGAAACTTGCTTATACATACTTAGTACATACCTCAAAGGGGGCACAAAATCAGTACTTCTTTGCAGTCCTTACAATCAGGGTTGGTTTATGTTATGTACATTATATTATGATCTATACACAGGGACATGCAGAATGAGGAGTACTTGCTATGCAGGAGTGTGTACTGAACCAGATACTTACTATCCGGGTTGGTTTATGTACATGAGGTATACACAGGGACAGAATGAGGAGTATACTTACTATCCAGGAGTATGTATGATAAGTATTATACGGAAACAGTTAGATACGAAGCATGCATGCTTAGATTTTTTATTTCCGCTTGTATATAGTCATAGTATAGAACAATAGCAAAGATGATGCTTACATTACTGTATTCATGCTATAGGTTTTCACTTAAGGAAGTTATATATCTATATCTGTATATCTATATCTATATATCTATATCTATATATATCTATATATATATATATATATATATATTTGTTTGTTTTGCAATTATACATTACCACAGTTCATGCATGATCTGAGGGAAGTGAATGAATGACATCCTAGTTGCATAAAATTATCATGATGTCACTTTTGTAGGATTTCCCATTCAAACTATTCAGCCCAAGACAGACATAGCCTCCAGTACAATGGGTCAGCTTTCTATCACATAAATTACACAACTAAGTGACGCATCTTTTTACAAGTTGCAGTCATGTGTACACTCAGGTACCTACAAGTAGGCAATGCATACTGTACATATACATATACATATAAAGAACACACAGGCACACACACGCACGCACACACATGCACACACACACACACACACACACACACACACACACACACACACACACACACACACACACAGGCCCCCTCACTTTTAGGGAGTAGGGGCCAATTATCATACATGTGTCTAACATATTGCTGTACATAATATTACGCTCCATCTGGTATCTTATGGCCCCCTCACTTGTGTGTGTGCACCAGTTGTGTACATGTGCCTGACCATATATATAGATGTACAGCTTATTGCATGCAAATAACCTGCAGGACCTCATTCATCCAACCATGTCTGCTCCAAGTACGTTATCACAACACGTACTGTACTCGATGCAACAACACATACCACTAGTGGCACACACTATCCATAATGATTCATTCATATGTACATCTCGAGGCAGGGTTTCTAATCTTAGTGTTTGGGTCACTTGTAAATGCATGTATCAGCTATGGGTGCAGCCATCTGTAATATGACGTGTATACTCATTGTGCATGCTCAATCACGCATGGTAAACAAATTGCATGCTCTTGCATGGTTCACGTTTTTTAAAATCAGTTTTCGTAATGTGTACTGTATTATTAGACTCTGCCTTTAAGGAAAAATTGTAATCTTTCAAGTCAACTTATATTTACCAGAAGGGGTGAGATATAATTGAATTTTTAGTGTTCTAACTTTTAAATTAATTTATAATTGTAAATTAAACAGAATGATATTAGCCATTATAATACAGTACATGGTGGAAACATGAAATGAATTATGAATCATTGAATGTACATGGATAATTAACTTATCCACTATAAATAATTCAGAAATTTTCTAAAAAATTACTAATGAATTTCTCATTTATTATATTATTACATAGTGTCTGTGATTTGGTTGAATTAATACTATATATCATCTTGCATGGATTTATTCATGGTGAAATCATTTCATATTAACAGTTTTGGGTGAAGTGCTGGCTCAGGAACTCCTCTTGGAGGAAAGAACACCTGCAACATGCAAGGCTATGAGAGCTCCCACCTGCAAGATGTAGGGAAAATGCATGAATGTACAGTATATTATAATAATACATATCAATAATATGTAATGGTGAAGAAATTTGCAAGAAAACTATGTATTACAAGTAAGAACGATTCAATTATAATTAGTAATATATAATAATATTAATATGCTAATTTAGCTGATATATGCAGAATGTGCGCATGTTGTACAAACATATAATTACACAAAAAAATATATTATATATTCACGCTTTGCGTGAACATAGCTATATGTTTTTCTATAGTGTAAATCAGGAACAACAGTAAGTACATTATAATGAAGTTTTAATTAATTGCAACTTACCACAAAGACAGTTTCTATGAGCATTCCAGCAAAGATAGTACTGGCATATACTGGCAGTGTGCTGATGTTTAGGGCAACAAGTCCTGGCACTCCCAACCCAGTCGCTAAAGTTTGGCTATTCAAACGGACGATCGTTATCAAAGAACTGTAAAAGTACAGAACTACTCCTGAGGTTACCAG
>CAUJGJ010000313.1:8469978-8474978 GCA_963170055.1 Halisarca cf. caerulea | reverse complement strand
GCTTGGAGTACCAAGTAGCTGCTTATATAGAGACCGATCCAAAACCCCTTCCAGGAGTTGCAAAACATCTTACTTGTAGGTACACATGTGCAGGAACTGTAGTATGTCATGTACTGAATATAACAGGAACTAATTATAATGACATCATTATTTAACATCCTGTGGTGACATCCTTCTAATATAATTATGTATACTGTGGGAAAGTGTGACGAGATGGTCACGTACATACAGGACTGCACTAAAACTGTAAAAGGACAGGTATTCAATAGAAGTACAGACATGCGTACTTGATATAATATTATGAATACACATGATGTACTTCGGAACCTTGGAAGAAAAAGACTTTGGGGACGACATAAATTCAGCTGATTTGTTCTTCTTTTAAAGAGGTTGCTGTCTTTGGAAGGTTCAAAATGTATTGTGGGAATGATACATACTAGGGCCATAAGTCATGTCCTTTGTAGAGAGGTTTGTTATACTGTGCCAATTTGGGAAAGTCCACTAGCGGAAGTCACGTACACTGCATACAATAATAATATTATAATATTAACATATTACAACCCCATATAGATCATGCTCCAAAGATATGTACATGCAAGGTCATCGTAATAATCATTTATATCACATTTATACACTAATTACTACATACAGCAAATTAATATCACCTCTGCTCAAAGTTGGTATGTATCAAGATACAACATCATGCATAAACATGCAGTACTTTGGCCCAATTAAAATGAAACTTGCTTATACATACTTAGTACATACCTCAAAGGGGGCACAAAATCAGTATTTCTTTGCAGTCCTTACTATCAGGGTTGGTTTATGTTATGTATATGATCTATACACAGGGACATGCAGAATGAGCGGAGTACTTGCTATGCAGGAGTGTGTACTGAACCAGATACTTACTATCCGGGTTGGTTTATGTACATGAGGTATACACAGGGACAGAATGAGGAGTACTTACTATCCAGGAGTATGTACTAAACCAGGTACTTACTATCAGGGTTGGTTTATGTACATGAAGTATGCACAGGGACAGAATGAGGAGTACTTGCTATGCAGGAGTGTGTACTGAACCAGATACTTACTATCAGGGTTGGTTTATGTACATGAGGTATACACAGGGACAGAATAAGGAGTACTTACTATCCAGGAGTATGTATGATAAGTATTATACTGAACCAGCTAGATACGAAGCATGCTTAGATATTGTATTTCCGCTTGTATATAGTCATAGTATAGAACAATAGCAAAGATGATGCTTACATTACTATATTCAGGCTTAGGGTTTCACTTAAGGAAGTTATATATATATATAATATTATATATATATATATATATATATATATATATATATATATATATATATATATATATATATATATATATATATATATCTGTTGTGCAATTATACATTACCACAGTTCATGCATGATCTGAGGGAAGTGAATGAATGACATCCTAATTGCATAAAATTATCATGATGTCACTTTTGTAGGATTTCCCATTCAAACTATTCAGCCCAAGACAGACATAGCCTCCAGTACAATGGGTCAGCTTTCTATCACATAAATTTCACAACTAAGTGACGCATCTTTTTACAAGTTGCAGTCATGTGTACACTCAGGTACCGACATGTATGCAACGCATACTGTACATATATATACATATACAGAACACACAGGCACACACACACACACACACACACATACACACGCGCGCGCACACACACACACATGTACACACACACACACACACGCACACACACACACACACACACACACACACACACACACACGTACACACACACACACACACACACACACACACACACACACGCACACACACACGCACATACACACACACATATGCATGCACATGCACACACACACACACACACATGCACACGTGTGTGTACGTGTGTGTGTTTGTGTGCATAGGTGCGTGTGCGAAAGTGTTGTGCATAGGTGAACCGGGGGGGGGGGGGGGGCAAGGGGCCCAGGCCCCCTCACTTTTAGGGAGTAGGGGCCAATTATCATACATGCGTCTAACATCTTGCTGTACATAATATTACGCTCCATCTGGTATCTTGTGGCCCCCTCACTTGTGTGAGTTCACCCCCCTGTTGTGTACATATGTGTAGATCTACAGCTTATTGCATGCAAATAACCTGCAGGACCTCATTCGTCCAACCATGTCTGCTCAAAGTACACTATCACAACACGTACTTTACTCGATGCAACAACACATACAGTGGCACACACTATTACATGGATTCATTCAGATGTACATTCGACTGTTATAAAAGACTATGTGAGTATTTGCCCCTGTAAAATACATGGTGCACGGCGAGCTATTTAGCCTTCTTGTTCTAATGCAGTCTCAGATACCGTAATCTCTACTGAATCCTGTACTTTGGCTGAATCAGATAATATTAATATTGTAGCAGAATGTAAGGAAAAGAGTCCAGCGGCACAACCTGCACGTGTACCAAACTATTCAGCCTAAGACAGGCATATCTTGTTTCCAGTCTACTACAATGAATGAGTCAGCTATTAGCATAATATAAAATTGAACTATACATGAGTGACACATTTTTTTAACATATTGCATACACAGTTGTGTGTACACTCAGGTACAAACATGTGGGCAAAACACACTGTTAATGTATAAATTTACGCCACAGTGGCATGCAAAACACACACACATACGTACACACACATACGTACACACACATACACAGATATGTGCATACAAACGTAAGCATGCACACATGTACACACACTTATGCACTATTCATGCATGCACACACTCATTAATCACACACAAACAGTTCACATGGGTGTATGTGTGTGCATAGGTGGGTGGGTGGGTTGGTTGCTTGATCGAGTGTTGCGCATATGTGCTTTTGTTAATTAACATATAATTTGTTTTTTGTACACTAGTACACTGCTGGGCACATGCCATTGTATGTATGTATGTAAGTGTACGAACAGTGTGTGTGACTATATTGTATGTGTGCACATCTTGCTCTGTATAATATATACTCAGTCTGTTTGACCTTGTACTCGACAAAGTACTGTTCGTCAAGGAGAATGTCGGCAAGAACCTAAATCATAATATACAGTATTACAGTGAAATCTCATCAATCAAAACCTTGATTTTTCTCATTGATCTCATTAATTATTAAAACCTTGATATTCCTGTAAACAAGTGATTTGAGTTTAAAAATGTGCTGGCCGCCTATGACCCTATATAAACTTGAATTACTTGGAAATTGTCGTTATTGATGAAGCTAATGTCTTGTTAGCCTTGTGTTCTAAAGATTCTTTGATGATGAAATGAGGAGCAACTTAAGCACACAGATTTTATCAAAATATTATAGCCAAAAGATTGGTTACCACTTTAACTTCCATGATGTTGTCGATATATGTGGGAGCTAAACAGTAGAATCAAGAGAAGGTGCTATCACATAGACTAATTAAACCGAAAATGAAGAGACATAATTATAAACTTCAATTATGTGTCTATCTTAATTGGAAGTAGTATATATTGAAAATATATACACAATGCATGCTGAGTCTCCCTCGACGCGATAGTATCTTCTTTCCTAGCTATACCTACTCAAGTCAGTTATGCCATCAACATTTCAAATCTTACCACAGTCGCACGCAGTTCATTTTACTTTTTCTTTGCAAATTGACCCAACCATTCCTGTAATATCCTTTCTCCGAACCTGATCCTATATGCATGTATGTATGTATGTATGTATGTATGTGCTTACTGTAGTTATATAGCCAAACCTATATCATAATAAAATTAATGCATTAAATTTAATATTATATTATACTGCACATGGGGGCTGCGCATGGAATCTTGTTTACCTATAACCTAATTATTTAGTATAGTTATGGTTTAGTAATTATGTAGCAAGTGCCCGTGACGCGATGCAAAACTCTGTCGCAGTGTCTATTTTGGTCACGTCACAGCTTGTCACAGGGAATAAAAATTGTTTCTAATCTCAGCAGCACTTGTCCGATAATATGCGAGTTTCCGCGTGCTTTTAAACGGCCAAATTACGCACTGCGACAGAGTGTCGCATAGCGTCACAGGCACTTGCAACATATTGTGAAACAGGCTTAACACAATACGTACGTATATAACACGTACAATACGCACTATACCTAGCCATCCTAATACCCTTTCTTCGGGCCTGGCCCTACATTTATGCATTGATAAAATGCAATGCCTATTGCATGCAAATAACCAGCAAGACCTCATATACACGTCTGCTGCAACTGCTTGTGATGTTCCAGTCTACATTATCACAACACGTACTTTACTCATTTGTGTACTTTTAAGATACAGAAAAAATAAACAAACAACTAGGACACACACACTATATTATATATAATTTATATATACAGATTCATTCAGATGGACATTCAACTGTTAACGTACATACTAGCCTATGGGAGTATTATCCCTGTATCGTGCATGCATGGTGCATAGCCAGCTAAGCAGGCTTCTCGTTCTCTTTCTCATTCTCATTCTCAGACACGGTAATCTCTTCGGAATCCTGTGTTTTTGCTGATAATATTGTAGCTGAATGTAAGGCTAAGAGTCCCCCAACCTGCATGTGTGTATGTGCATGTAGGAAAATGCAATGTATTGTATAGTGCACATAACATACACCCTGCTGTTAGTACAGATTGACATCATTTTTTCCTAGATATTGTGAGCTCATGATCCGAATATACAACAAACATGACACCCTGCCAACTCACGAGGGATACAGTTTCCAAAAACATCCCGGTAAATTCAGCTGACGTGTTGTCATTGGTTGTTATGTCTGCGACACGGGAGTGTGTAATGGAAGTGCTGGTACGTTGGAATACACCCCCACCAGCAATGAGAACAAACACAGCAAGAAATAAGATCTAACCACTTTGTTAGGGACATTTGTATATAGTATATATATGTCACAATAAACA
>CAUJGJ010000313.1:8424978-8464978 GCA_963170055.1 Halisarca cf. caerulea | reverse complement strand
AAGCATGACAACTGCAAACTTGAAGGCTGATCAAATGGGTGTATGTATCTGCATTTTTCAACAACTCACTTTGTCTGTGCATTGAAGGTGGCAAATCCTCCTATAAACACAACCCATCCAATTACCGCAAGTACCGTCAAAACCACACTGATGACAGAGCTCTGTGGAGGCAACATTGGCAGATAGATTCATAAGTTGTGCCACTAATGACATCATACACTTAATCCCAATCGCATGGTCCTGTATCCTCTCTAACGGGACTACACATGCTACCCTCATTGCTGATTCATGGAGTCAGTCAGAAAAATTACAGCCTGCTGGGGACTAGACAAATATATAATTATGTCAAAATTTGTAGAGATTCTCATTGTGTTCCTTGCCCAATCCTTCCATTAATGCTGTAGACATCACCATGCAGTATTGGTCACAAGAGCTTATGTATCATACATAGATGGTCATGTTGAATAATATCCCCCTATTATACTACCGCTGAAAGTACCTGTTTACGCACCAAAACTACAATTGCGTCATCACCAGGAAAATGGCGTCTGTCCCACAGGTGGAACCCCCTACTTTCGAATACAGAACAACTACGCAGCTTTATGGCCGACTGCTCATTAATGGCGAGTGGATTGAATACTGAGTCGCTATATATCGAACATTATTTATATCAACAGCAGACCGTTTCTGAGTCCGGACTCGTTGAGGGGATACCGAACTAGCCACCGACCCGATTTCTTGTCAATCAAGGTGTTGAAGTAAGTTAAGATACTTGATATTCTCTAGCGATGATGTATGAGAGTAGCAAAACAGGATAGGTACTTAGCGACGGGACGACATTTCCCGGCCAACCCTGCCGACATTTCGTCCACTGTGACACACTATAAAATCGAGTGTTTTCAACTCACGGCTATAACTGACGCACTTGCTGCCATCCTTAACTTAAACACCTTCGATTTGTGTTCCAAAAAATACCATTTGAAAACCAACGTGTAGTGATTCTGTGGGTCTAAAAGTATTAACTTACTCGTACACCGACCCGATTGGTTTCTCTTCTCGCCACATTAATTGCCGAGAAGAGAAACCAATCCTATAGTACCACCATCAGATGGATTCGATGCCGTCTTACATTTGCATTGATCAGATCAGCCATACTCTGCCTGAGAGGACACCGATCTCGGCAAGGACGCCCTGACAGGAGTGACCAATGGCGTGCAACAGATCTGGACATGATTGTGGCCACTGCAGAGAGCCACATCTAACTGTATAGAGTATTAAACAATGCATGATGTTAGGTCATATACATAGATAGTATTTATTAGTATGTATTTAATTATGATATGCAGGTGAACTTACTCGTACACACACGTCCGTAGTCTGACTGCAGACGTAGTCCGTTATCGTACTTCGCACCATCTATGTTCGCACCTGCCAATTCATGATCAAATTGTTGACACCATACTTTGTCGCGCCCTCCATAAGTGTAGGAACCATGGGGGCTGGAGGGGCTATATTCCCCCCAAAATTTTTGTTTTAGTCAATGTTGCCTGATCATATATCATGTTAATCAAGTTACTATACTGCACATGAACTGCATAATATTATGGTATTGAATGAGCCCCCCCCCCCCCCCCCAAAGTACAAATCATTCTTATACCAGTGAGTCGTACCAGTGTCAAAGATTTGCTGCTGCTGCTGCTGCTGTGTGTGTGTGTGTGTGTGTATGTGTGTGTGTGTGTGTGTATGCGTGTGTGTGTATGTGTGTGTGTGTTTGTGTGTGCGTGCGTGCGTGTGTACGTGCGTGTGTGTGTGCATAGATATTCAAGTATCTATGGTGTGTGAAGGGGGTGGGGGTGGGAGAATAGTGTCTACCATGTTCTTGAGCAGTCTACCAGCTTGTACTAGTTTGAGTATTCTTTTCAACTAAACCATTGCAGTCCTTATTTGCATGCATTGGTCATCCTGACTGGCTTATAAAGAGGACGGGCTTTAAAAGTGTCACCACATATTAAGTTTTTGTCTTGATCTCAAAGTTTGTTCGAATGTGATTGTAATAATACACTCAATGAATTCTAATTAAGGTTGCAAATGGCTCACTGTGGATTATCCGATAATATGATTCTATAATGTGTAAAGTGAACTTAGATGGTTTGTTTAACACCTCATGCAGCCTGGAAAAACAGGTATTCAATGTTATTTTTTCCAATCTTACATTAATCTCACTATTTATTCTTACTGTAGGAGTAGATATAGTCATTTGCAAATATCGTCCGGACTTTGTAATTGATTAGGTTATATTACAAAATGTGTATAATATGATATGTGTAAATATATATTATGTATAAATGAACATAATATGAAATATAAATTAGTATAATCTACTACAGAACTGCTTACTATAATTATTACAATAATAGTGTACGTACGTATGTGTACTATGTATAGTGGTTACTGATATGTTAAACTTCTGGTCAGTAGTTGTGCGTACCATCTCAGTACTGGTTCTCCACCAGGGGAATGTCACGTGTTTGATTCTCTGCTTTTCTTGCAGACAGTGCGACCCCAGCATACAGGGCTATGAATCCTGCAATCTAAAGTCCAATGGAAAAAAGGAAAAAGAAATTATCTCCATGAAATTTGTCTATTGGCACAACCGCACTACGTTAAACACACACTGCTTTAGAAATATTTAGTCTTACATGCAAAACATATTATTTTACAGTTACATGTCTGATAGATGCCACAGTCTAACAGTATAACATTGTCCAATACATGGTAATTTGAATGCTACTGTTATATACTTCATTATGTATGTATTTGATATAATAATTATGTATGTGAATGATATTTGACTGTGTGAAAAAACTCACCAGGAAAATTACTTCGATTACCATCCCAGCAAACATGGCACTCACATAGGGGGGCAGTGCAATGGTACTCACACTACTCTTTACCCCGGGGATTGATGCGGTGCTGTCATCCAACGCCAGGCGAAGCACTGTCATGATGGTGCTGTAAATGTACAGGATAACTCCCGAACTTATCAGCACAAAGCCAGCAAGGACAAATATCTATGAAATTCTGTCAAGGCATGAACATCTCTTTAGTAGCTACACACACATAGACAGCTGTGTACAGTGGAACCTCTATATTCCGACATTCTATGGATAACCAAATTTGGTTAGATTGCAAAGGTTGTTGGATTATCAAGTAACTCTTGGCATACTATATTACAGTGAGTATATGAACCTCATAAGATGGTCAGGTTAGAGAGAATGTTGGATTATAGAGGTGTCTGATTACGGAGGTTTTACTGCACCACATTCAGAATTATCCTTGATAACATTGCATGCATCCCCTTTCGACCTTGGACCCTTTAGAATCTGCATATTTCCATTTTCCCCACTTTATACTGTTGAGCATGGCAAAGTATGATTTTCACTGCTATTCATAAGAGCTGTCAAGTTAGGGCATGTGCATGTACAAGTCTAGCAATTAAGTAAAAACCAAATACGATCTACACCTGATTGAATAGATTCTGAAGTAGGCACTGTTGAAGGGGTTCAGTATACGTAATCCCTCAATTACAGTACGAATTTTGCACGTAGGGGTTCATACTATAATATTATACTTGTGTTGAAAGGATACAAAAGCAGACAGAATGATGTAGACAACTGGAGCGATCTTTGCCTTTAGCACCATCAGGAGAGAAGCCTTGACGATCATGACAACGAAGAGGCAAGGAGAGATGGCAGCCACGATGTAGTGGGAGTTGTATGGGAGGGACAATAGTTCTGTAAATTTTTCAGCAGCAGCTGGTGATAAAGTCTGCAGACTTGCCAGCAATTGAGCATAACTGTATATATATATTTAGTACAGAAATATAGTATAGTTATCATTTTATACATAAAACAGCAGTTATTACACTGTACTATGTGCCTGCATGTAAACAATGAACTTATAATGCAGTGCTTATATCATTAGTATTATATTTATAAATGGATAATAACAATATTAATGTTGTGTGTGTGTGTGTGTACATGTGTGTGTGTGTGTGTGTGTGTGTGTGTGTGTGTGTGTGTGTGTGTGTGTGTTTGTGTGTGTGTGTGCTCATATGTGTGTGTGTGTGTGTGTGTGTGTGTGTGTATGTATGTGTGTGTGTGTGTGTGTGTGTGTGTGTGTGTATGTATGTGTGTGTGTGTGTGTGTGTGTGCTCATATGTGTGTGTGTGTGTGTGTGTGTGTGTGTGTGTGTGTGTGTGTGTGTATGTATGTGTGTGTGTGTGTGTGTGTGTGTGTGTGTGTGTATGTATGTGTGTGTGTGTGTGTGTGTGTGTGTGTGTGTGTGTGTGTGTGTGTGTGTGTGTGTGTGTGTGTGTGTGTATGTGCATGTGCATATGTGCATGCATGCTTGTGCATATATGTGTACTATCAGTATATACTTTAACTTACGTATGTACATACATACATACATATAATATACATTACAGTGGTGGATCTAGAAATCTAAAATGGGGGTGGCAAGTTCAAAGGACTGTTGTCCAGGGTTACTGTGGGTTAGGGGTATTGTACACCGTTGAGCAGTAAACCCAAGAGGAAGTCATACATAGAAAGGTCACCACATCATCCTGGCTGCATAACAAATGGCTCTCAGTAGCGCTAACAAATATTATAAAGTGACGATTTAAGGACTGGCTAATGCTCTTGTCATGTGTACATACTACATAGACTTAAAAGTTGATATTTAACCCTGTTAACAGCTAGCTGTGAGCTTTGAAATGAAATATAAATGTTTATAATTATGGTCATGTTGAATTCCCAAGGAGTCAATACTGCCAAAAAATTACATGTAGTTTCAATAAAGGGGGTGGCAGTTACTCCCTGTGCCACCCCCTGGATCCGCCAATACATTACATACATAAATTAATACTGATACATACATGTGCACATGCACATCCAAGGGCGTAGCTACCACACAGGTAACTGAGACAACTAAAATTCCATGTTTTCTATTGAATTTTGGCTCAAATTCAACACAGTAAGTTGATCAGGAGCCAATTTTAGCTTAGTTTAGAAGGGAAGAAGCTCTTTTCTGCCAGTTTTCTGCAAGAATTTGTGTCTTCGCACCTAGGGACACCATTTTGTTACTAAAAAAGGACAGGATCACCTCTGTATTCTTGACTTTGGACTCATGAATAGTTATGCTTGCCATTGGAATACTCACATACTCTAGGATAATGTACTGAGCATATGTTGACATTTTGCCTTGGTTATACAACAATCATGGCTACACCGCTGACATCATACGTTTGTTTGCCAGCCTATGATGGAAGGTGTGCCATTCAGAACAGTGATGTAAGGGTATAACATCATGCAGGACTAAAAATATGGCACTATTGGTCATTTGTACAACAGCTTACATACGTGTGGATATTTTCAATGCGTAGGCTGCATCTACTCACCCAACCTTGATGCCAAAGGTAACGAATCCTCCAGTGAATGCCATCCACCCAACTGCTGCTAGTGCTACTAGAACAATGGTTGATATCGACGCCTATAATGACATCATAATTGTATACAATTAATTGATTAATTATAATAATCCAAACTGGGTTGGCCATTAGCTAGAGGCTACTACTATTGCCCCGGATATCCCACACACTCACTCACACATGCAAATTAAATTCTATCTTAGCTTGGTGGCTGCAGTAGGTCATTTTCTCATTCATTCCCAAGTTGGTGGCAGAGGGGTGCAGGGAGAAAATTGCCAAATGGCATGCAGCAGGGATGGTGTCCTCTCCTCATTGCTTAACTTTAAGTGCTGACCTGCTGATCATGAGCCACCAGCCCCCCCATTAATTGTATAATATCATTATAATGATGAAGAATTCATTGTGATACTTGCTTGCATTAGGTTTCATGCAATTGTGAATTTATTAAGTATGTTACAGTCTATTGCAGCTGTGTGTACATGCACGTAGTCATGGTGACACAAGATTCATCTGTACACAAATGTAACTCTGTGTTGCTTCCTTTACTGTACTGATAAGGCCAGGCCACATATAATGAATCGTACTTTCAAACCGTGTCAACTCACAACTATAACTGGTAGTCTTGCTGGCATTATTAGACTAGTCTTCGAACGCTTGGAGATCCAACACCTATCTGCAAGTTTCAGTGAGTGGGACACAATCATAGCTGACTACTTGCACTCGAAATGAGTGCATTTATACCCTTCTAGGCTGCTAGAAATCTTAGCTGGTATTCCCTGCCTTCTGTATGGTTTTGAGATAGGAAGTGGTTGACGGGAGGGTTTCTACCTATTATTATGTAATACAGTAATCACTTATCCACACACATCTGTTCTGGATGAAAATGCAGATAAAGCAATGGAACAGGATAAACGAGGGAGCAGTAGAATAGTGTACAATAGGATTATTACAGATGTATTCCCATTCAAACTACAGTCACGCCTGGGTTATCCGGACTTGAGTTATCCAGAAACCTGATTTATCTGACCATCAATTCAGCAACATTGACTATCTTCATGTACACAAATCTGCCTCACTTATCCAGCAACCTCTGTTATCCAGCAAATATATTGGCTACAAACTGTGTCGGATAACCCAGTCATGACAGTCAGTCGGAGCTGGATATCTTAGGTGCTGATAAGTGAGGTTTCACTGTACATGATGCAATAGAAGCCATTAGGATTCTCCTCACACAACACACATGTACTCACATGAATTGTTAATAGCTGTTGCATATTATGAGATAGTACTTGTGCATTAGTTATTGTGTGCAGTATAATATCACGGCTACATGCCTGAATGCAGCTTGCAGTCAATTCTATACATTGTGATTTGCATAATTTTGGAATGTATAATTTACTAAGTTTTCCTGAAACCTCAAGGGATTTGACCTGTATTTTTTCAATTTAAGCGATATTTCCTGTGGGTGTGATGGAGCAGACATAGGAAACCTTTGGATCCCTTAATTTTGGTGACAGAGGGCTTCCTCATGTAGTTATTTGTATATAATATAATATATTCTATACATAATACTATATATGCATGAATTTCCCTTCATGTGCTAATAGATATTATATCAGAAACCACTGGTGAACCTGCAGGATGCGGTACTCCAACACAGACCAGACCATGATTGAATTAGAGAATAATTGAATGATATCAGTGTGACCTTTTTGATTGCCCCTTCCATTTTGATTCAAGTATCCCCACCCCTCCCCCCTTAAAGAGATCGACCCAAAGCATATACTAGCATGTCAGTGTATTTTACATAAACACATACACACACACACACACACACACACACACACACACACACACACACACGTGCACACACACACACACACACACACACACACACACACACACACACACACACACATGTGCACACACACACACACACACACACACACACACACACACACACACACACACACACACACACACACACACAAACACACACACACACACACACACACACACACACACATGCACACACACACACACATGCACACACACACACACACACACACACACACACACACACACACACACACACACATATGCACACATTCACATTTACATACACAACTGCACACAGCACACCGTATATTATTCAATTCTTAAGAGATTTCCAAATGCACAAATGCACATAATAACTAATGCACAAGTACTATCTCTTATATAATATGCAGCAGCTATTAACAATTCATGTGAGTACACGTGTGTTGTGTGAAGAGTATATCCTAAGCAAAGAATCCAAGAACTCACTGTCCCACCTGTGTTTGTTTGCAATATCGTCTTTTGGATATGTAACCATTGAATTCTCGTGTGCATGAGGAACTGTATAATATTATATAGTCCATATCATCATACTGTATAAGGTTGTTTTTCTCAATAATGTTTGTCACCATGTACTACTTTCCATGTCTTTTTTTAAGTACGGGGCACAATTTTGCAGCATGCAATTGAATTAATGTGCAATCATCAATCATATGTGCATGCATGGATACATGATTTTATCTCCCGATGACGTCATACGTCAAAGAAGCCATGCTGGGTAGTATTTGGGATACCTGTCCTGCGGTCAGGACAGTATTTGCTAAGCGCCCAGTTTGTCATAACAATCAGTAGGTCCCAATAACTTGTGCAATATACAGCAACTATAGAGCAGAGCAACTGCCTTTTTAAGTGTTAAAAGGAGATAAATTAGTTACTACACGGCTTCCTTGGGGAGCAACATGTTTACTGACCTTAATCAATCCTGGAGCGCTACACACCCGAGGATTGAGGTCAGTAAACATGTTACTCCCCAAAAAGTCGTGTAGTAACTAGTACATACATCTGTGTGTAATATATACATAATACAAGTGTTCACCAAGTACTCCATGCAGATTACATAGATTGCATGCTGAGTTGTGGCTTGATATTGTGTAGTGCAAACATGCATGTAAGCTGTTAATTCTGATATATGTCACTAGTGCATGCATACTTGTCCATTTAACTAGTGCTTGTGGCACAGATCCTTAGTATATATAATAGTATAAAGCTACAAACATAATATGAACTAGCTTATTGTAATAATATGCCGGATATGTGTATGATATGTACTGGGTACTCTATTGCCCCCACATACAGCAAATACCCCCTAAATACCCCAAGACTCACTACTCCTCCCTCACATATGTATATTATACACCGAGTGGGTCCTCCCACAAAATATACAATGAAGACTCCTCACACACACACACACACACACACACACACACACACACACACACACACACACACACACACACATGCACACACACACACACACACACACACACACACACACACATACACACACACACACACAAACATGCACACAAACACACAAACATGCACACACAAACATACACACACACACACACACACACACACACACACACACGTGCACACACACACACACACACACACACACACACACACATAAACATGCACACAAACACACAAACATGCACACACACACACACACACACACACACACACACACACACACACAGCTGAAAGTGGAACAAATAATTGCTTAATTATTTATTAATATAGAACATTATTTTACTTTATACATTACAAATCCATGCATATATTTCTACTGTTGGCATAATATGTTTAGGACGAGTCATACAGTTTGAATGATAATTTTAAATTATAAGCAGTAATTCATTAATATATACAATTCAACTACATGTTAATCATAAACTTTCGATTATATATAATATTATATACATAATGCTGAGTTATAGGCAATGTATAGTCCAACAGTTTTTTGTCCAATTGCAGCAAGACCTCTTGCTGTGTTCCCTGAGAATCTCAGACTAAACAAATTTCTCGTTGTAGTTTGCAGACAGGAGGGCAGGGGGGATCAGAGAAATGATTCCAGCAATCTACATTGGCAGTTTGCATAATGTTACAGTAAAAGGATAATCTTGCATTGTCAGGTTCCACCAGTATTATTAGTAATATACTGCATGATAATAGAGAGGTTTAGCATAACGTTTGAACGCTACGTAGTAAGCTGATAGGTATGTTGGAAATTTAGTACGTTTTTCGTTTTAGCAACGTTGAATACTTTATACGTAACGTTATAGCAACATAGAACGATGCCGAAATCATTTTGCGAGTTTTTGGCGATTCTGAGGGAGATTTGGGCCATGAAGGCGTTCTTTTACTATCAGAAACGGAACGCCATGCTGAAGAGCAGCAGTTAGAGGAGTAATGGAGGGAGCGTCAACACGAGCCTTATAACATAGAGCAACAACGTACTAAGATACCTTGATACGTCGAAACCGTTACTAAGAACGTTCTAATTTTCCGCGCGAAACGTAGTAAGCTTATTACGTAACGTTTTACGTAGTGCTAAACCTCTCTAATTGTGACATTATGCAAGCATTATATTGCATACATAACACATACTCACAGAAACCTTCTGTCTATACCGAATAGCGGGAAACTTTCGCAGGAGAAAACCTTTGTGAAATTTGCGAACAAGAGAGCATTCACAAAGTTTTTATTCGCGAAAAATGAAACAAGAGGCACTGCATTACAGGTCCAGACAGGTGAACCACGTGGCGCGTTATTCAGCATGTAGATGCTATGTAACCATGCAGTTTTGTTCGTGCTAAGCTATACAGTTTTTGAACAATGCTATTTCATTGTTATTATTATAATATGAATGATATTAAGTATTGGGAACTCCATCCACTGTACAATATATACAATGTCATCTATTCATGCATACATGCTATATAATATGGATCATTGTACCCACTATACTGTATGGTGCATGTGAAACCTCTCTATATTCTGACACCTGACATTCACTAGCTCTGTTTTCAAGTATGCTAAAAGTACGGAACAGGAGAACCTCGCAATAAGACCACCCTGGAAATAAGAACATACACCTCAAATTAAGACCACTTGTTGCAGTTTGGATTTTCTCCTATACTTATACATGAAAATTAGTTTCAGAATAATTAGAGACCACATCATTTTCCTCTGGATGTCAAAACCTCACAATTAAGACGACAAGTTTGTGGATATTGCTGTCTTCTGTGGACATTAGGCTCCGTAATGACCAGCAGTTGTGACAAGTCCATGTTGGTGCTGTGCTCAAAATGGCCACCCAAAGTTGGCAGATTTCACCCCCATCTGTTTTTTTCATTTGGTGAGGTTACAGATTACAATAAGGATACAAAACGTTATTATAACTATTTAATTCTACAAATTTTCACAAAACTTTGTTGTGAGCTCTTGGCAAAGCCTAAGAATGATCCCTGATTTGGACCACTAAAATGCATTCAATGCAAAACTCGCCAAGTATAACCTAGTTAAAAACTGCCATACTTCGTCAATAACCTTCCAACATGAACATCAAAATTTTCACCATGGGGAAACTTACCATTTTCCTTCGTTCCAAAGATTTTCGACACAAAGAAGAACCACAAACTTTGGCACATGTCGGGAATCAAACAGAGAATCAAGTTGCCCGACTGTGAAATTTAGTTTTGCCTATTGTGATCTAATTCCCAGGACATGACTCCTCTACACAACTGTTTACGAGACCGGACTTTCAAACGAACTGCCTTCATTAGAGATGCCTCTCTCTTGCTGTTTGTCACAAGGTTGTCACGCGATATTTGATACAATTTTCTTCTATTTGAGAGCAAGAAGGCCTAAAATGGAACTTCTTTCAGGTAACTTCATAAGCTCTACACGTGACTAACACATGCAATTTTCAGGAACAAAATATTTTCAGATTTTGCAGCTGACAAAAAATTAGAGTCAAAGATAAAAATTAGAGACTACTACTTCTCCGCAAGAGTTAGCTGTTTGATCCAGTGCCGAATAATTAGGGTGCCAAAAAATTGGGAATATACGGTACTAATTTTATTCAGTATGAAAATGGCTGACTCACAAGGAAAATGGCTTCAATGAGCATTCCTGAGAATATAGCAGTGTCGTAAGGCTGCACTATCTGGAGAGTGGATGGAAGACGTCCTCTCGTTATTATGTCACTATAAATGTGGAGTATGGCTCCCCCACTAAGGAGGACAAATCCTGCAAGAAAAAATATCTAACCAAAAAAGTTAAGCAAAAAAATGACAAACCATGTTTGCAACAACAGCAGTAGGAAAGTGTACAATTGCATGAAGTTACATTATATATTTTGAATTGATAAGATCCAATTTGACAGTATGTAAATATTATTATAGCGTGGCTATATTGTGTGAGCAGTGTACTTATATACAGTAACAATGCATGCATGTCTGAACTCAATGACATGCATGGTATTATGTAGAAACTGCATGCATGGTTGCTAGGCCCCATCTATGAAGTATATTGGCGCAGCATTCTGTACATACATAATATGTATTTGCATGATATAACTTGAGGATACAGTCATGCCCATTATCATCGACATGTAGACCGATATATCGGAACTCATAAACATGAGCAAAGCGGCCATCACGATCATGGCAATGAAGAGGAACGGTGAGAGGACGGCCACAATGTAATGTGAGTTGTAGGGAATGAGCCTCACTTCTCTCTGTTCGAGGTTGTCTGTTGCCGATAAGTCGAAAAACCTGCAAGTGTGGGTTACAAGTTATACAATGTACGCACTAGTACTATGCATGAGTAGTTTATTGCATGTCTCTTTCATGAGAATTATGATGAACATGTATAATTATAATATGCACTGCACTATATATAGGTACTTAAACATACATGTACAGTGGTATTGTTGGATAATAGGAGTATATAGTGTATGAAATGCCATATTATGCATTCCCACTGCATGGTGTATTTGGTGAGCTTTATTGAGGCATCCCATCAGTATCATCATTCATCAGTCATCACTATGACATGCATTGTACTGTGAATATACATGAACAAGGAATGGCTGCCTTTAATTTGCCTACTGCATTTTCATTTCTAGATCTAAACGTACAACTAAAAGTAGAGTTTTGTGCATTCACAGTACGTAGTTCCAAAATGCAATAATTGTATGTCAAATGAATATAATTAACTTCAACGCACCTGGTCTGGGTGTTGAGGTCCCCAAATCCGGCAATTAAGACAACCCACCCCACAGCTGCCAGGAGGGTCAAGGTGATGGCGCATGCTGCAATCTGCATGCAAAATTATTAACACATGCATCCATACTTAATACTTGCAGTTCTATCTTATTTTTTACTAGCAGGTAAGCCCGCCTTTGGCGGGCTCACCTGCTATGTCACGCTGTATGCATTGTTGTATCATGTGCATTGTTGCATCATGACATTGTGTATGGTTGAGTTGAGCAGTGACTGTAAGCAATATTATGTTTCCAGGAATGCCAATTGTGTACTATACAGTTGCTGGGGAAGTTCATGTATGATATGAGAAATGGAAATACAAAAATGATTAGCACAAATTAAAGTTCTTTGTAGACAATATTTCTTACCAAGCTAAGCAAGGTTGATTACTTCCACCATGCTGGAACCTGATCTCTTGTTTGGCCTGTGTGGCCGTACAAATTAGCGATTTTGTCCCATTTCTGTTTTTTCATTCATGAAATGTTCGCATGTCGAAGTGTTCGGGAGTGAGGCGTGTTGATGCTCAGGTTGGGGCATAGATAGAGAAGGCCTTTCAGTGAAAGCAATTTGCACTACAGTTGGAAATTTTAAGGTGGAATCTAAGAGAGTTTGGTGTAATTGTGGAAGCATACACGCTTCCCCCCCTGCCCCCCACTGAATAGAACCCTGGTGTGTGTGCATGTGTGTGTGTGTGTGTGTGTGTGTGTGTGTGTGTGTGTGTGTGTGTGTGTGAGTGCGTGTGTGCATGAGTGCGTGTGTGCATGTGTATTATCTATAGGCTTGATCGCGAGGTTCTTCACCTTGTGCACATTTATAGTAACTCTGCCTGGTGCATGCATCACTACCAATCGAGTTACATGATCCACTCCTTGACTGTGCACCATCATGCCTTAATTGGTAAAAAATGGAGTGCATGCTCAAGCATATAGATTATCTGTCATACGTATGTATAGATTATCTATGGCTCAAGTCAATGCCTACTTCTTGCAGTGTTTGCCCTTGTGCTTTACTTACTGTCATTGCAAAACAGGGTCGAATAGGGAACTATAATCTTCTGAACTGGAAAGGCAGCTCACTATCTGAGGGGGTTCTATCGTCGCTGTACGTATGTACAGCGCTGTTCTTGCGCCGATGCGATACTCCGATATGTCTTAGTTAGTCTACCCTTTGCCCACTTACCCTTAACTTAAGTGCCGTAGAGGCGTTACGCCTTAGCCGTCAAGACAATCGTTCGTCTAGTCTCCCACCTACCCTAAACTCTTACAAAAAGCAGAATTCGAAGGGTTGCACCATCGCGAAGTGCATCTAGTCTCCGGAATACTGCATACGCATTCCGTAAACACTTACGAAAACATAGCATATTTTCCACACGGAGAAAATCCTTGCGGCGCTCTTCTCGGGAGGGAAGAATCACCTTCCGTCTACCCCACCATGACACTCCCCATGAGGCTCCTCGAAAGTGTGGCGTGTTTCACGTCGATCGCACTTGAGCTGCGGGAGGAGTTTGCAAACAGATAAATTCAACTCTACGGAATTATATATATATAGATGTAGGCTGACACAATGAAACATGTTATAAAACTAAACGTGAAGAACCTTTAACTATGGATCCCTGTAATTCACGTTCAGATTACTTAGTTTCAGTATTTATGTGAAAGTATCCTCAAAACCTAATAGACCAGCATATCCTTATCATCAACAACTAATAGCATGTCACATGTGTTCCCATGCAACTCACCACTCTGATCAATAAGACTTTAGATGCCATATTGCTGAAAAAAATATAGAATGGAAAAGTCCCTCTAAGGTTTATAACTTCTGTGTTCACAATGGCAAGCACTCGCAAAAGTGTACGGAATTCCACTGCTTATAAAGGCCCATGCATGCCATGATATGGTCCCCAGCTACTAAGCTGCAAGATGCTATGGATGGAATGTTGTTTTAGACTGCCTTCAATATGCGTAGAATGATACTAAATATAGCATCACTAAATTAATCCTCAGTGCAGTGTTGCTCATGGACACTCACTGTATGTATGTAACCACATTATAGCTTTAATTACGTAAAATTAATTTTAGTGATCCAGTAATTAATTGTAATAAATCACATCACATGATTACAATACAGTATTTAAAACCTAATGTGATTGAGTATATAAAAGCATGTATTGTATTATATATGAATATTATATAAATTCAAAATGTGTGTATATAGTAGTGAAATTTATGTAATGTAATACAAAATATTGAGAATTATAATGCCTGAACATTCATGCAAGGAGCTGTTCTCTAATTTGACACTACAATGCAATTCGTCTTGAGAAAAATGTCAAACTAGAAGGTTGCTGGATTATATGGAATGCATAATATGGTGACCATACCTCATTCGCATGTGGGACATGTCTGCACTAATTTCGAAGGTGTGAAAATTTCGGTCATTTTTACAACTTCTGTTCTCAACTTGTACACCTCTTAGAATATCGAAGAAGGATGTTTGTAGTTAGCAGACATGTAAACTTCTCATTGAACATAGTTTTTAATGACTACTGACTATGTTGAAGGTGCTACGAAGGTTTTCCTTACCCCTATATATGCGTGAAGGAATTTCCCTGTGTGCTGCATGGTGGAATGGCTTCTGGGATATATTTTTACATAAATCGCAATAGCGAAGTATTTACTAAGTTTTCCATGTTGCGTATTTTGTCATTCCTTTCCAAAGCCAAGATCGATGAAATCAGCCCAGAAAATCAAAACTTCAGGTGCACATAACTTGGGACAGGAGTCGAAATTCAAAATACGCAACATGGAAAAGTTAGATTGTGTGAAGAACTCACAGTTGGTACTATAAAACCGTCTCAGCCTTGTTCCCTCATGCAGCACACAGTGCAAAACTAAAATTCTAAATAACTTTAAAGTTTAGTCACATGTCAGCATGTGACAGAGCATCGGTGACGACAAAAAACGTCACTAAACACGGATTCGGCATTCGTGTACGCCCGAATAACAGCACAAATCACGAGATAAATGCGTGACACATAGTTTATAGGCGCTGAAATATAATATTTCATCACTATGCAAACTGGGAAGCACTATCATAACAAATGTGGACATGTCCCACATGCGTTAGACAGAAGGACTAAAGAGAATGTCGGACTACAGAGATGTCTGATTGTAGAGGTCGCACTGTACGTGTAACTAGATCTTATAAGCTCCTAAAACCTCACAGGTCGGCATGGCCAATCATAAACTTTCTTTCAGTTGCCTAAAACTACTTCGGAATCCTGTCTTCACAGGTTTCGGTCAGGCAATCATTTTTGTAAGGTTACCATGGTGATTTCTACTGCTAATGTTATTTGTACCTTTGTTCCAGAGTGTTCATTCAGCATGCCAATAATTTCCCACTTGGGTTTGCACTGGCGTGGCTTCCTGATAACCACTTAATCAATTATAATTTGGAATGCACCAGTCGGTCAAGGGACATGTGACCCAAGCACAGACGTTCATGATGAAAATTCCTTTGTGTGTGAGAATGCACGAAAGCTGGTAGCAGCCGCCAACAGTGACTCAGATCGATCGAGGCGTCTTTTCACCATAGTACAGTACTAGCTGTGAAGATATTATACATCCTTTGTGTAACTACAGAAACTACAGAGTCATAATAATAATTATATTCTGTGTGACCTCTAATAATAATATTCATTAATGTAATATAATGTACTAAGGAAACTCACAGCTGTGAAGTTACATACACTAGTGTCCACTGAATGCATGAACGCAACATGAGCATACCCACACACACACACACACACACACACACACACACACACACACACACACACACACACATGTACACACACACACACACACGCATACACATGCACACACGAACACACACACACACACACACACACACACACACACACACACACACACAGAGGCACACACACACGTGTGCACACACACACACACACACACACACACACACACACAGAGGCACACACACACATGCGTGCACACACACACACACACATGTACACACATGTACACATACACACACACACACACACACACACACACACACACACACACACACACACACACACACACACACACACACAGGGGATCAGTATTAATGTGCTGTTGGTGTTGCACAGAACACACTGAAATGTCTGACATTGTGTGTAGGCTGAGTGTTTCAGATTCCACTGATTTGTAGCTACTACCTGTGCTATGATCAATGGCCAATTCCCTCCCAGTCTAGATCTCATGTATGAACTTCACATAGAATTGGAGCCTTGAACTTCGCCAGTAAGTGCATACATGCTACCACATACAATCCTTCAATAAACTATTAACACTATAATTTTAAAAAAACAAATAATAAAGATTCCATTGGTACCATGTAAGCGATATGATGTGGCTCTGCATTGAAACCCCAAACTTCCCCCATTGACATCTAGTGCACGGTCTCAGTTGTGAGGTATGTGTCATGATGCTCTACAAATGCAGGGAATCCTGTCATAGCCATCATTATTGAGGTGAAAATAGGAACTGCAGGTTGGGGGAATCTAGTCGAAGTCCACTAGAATGCTATTTATGTAGGTATCTTCAAGAGCCCTGCATATCACACACAACCACACACGCACACACTCATACATGCACACACACACACACACACACACACACACACACACACACACACACACACACACACACACACAAACACACATGTAGGCAGGCACACACACACACACACACACACACACACACACACACACACACACACACACACACACACACAAACACACATGCACACACACAATGTACAGAATTGCCTAATCATATGCATTTTAATATATGTATAAACAATATATTATTATATCAGAATAATATTATTCAACTGCCACGTCTTTAATTCTTTCTAATTATTGTGTATACGATGAACCACTACAAATAACTAAGGAAACAGAAACAAAACATACTACTAAGTTTATACTACTTTAACTCCAATTTCTACAATTATTTGCTGTAAAACTTAAATTTATATAATTATGTTGGCCTATTGCAGTTTGTTCATTTTTCCTCCTGCCAGGAGTAGCTACTGGGACAGGAAATCTAAGCAGCATTTTCACCCTGGTCCTTGGATGCTAGTATGGCGCTGGAGTACATAGCAATGAGAGCAGCAATCTATATGGTGCAGACATAAAAATTATACGGTTTACAAATCCATGAATCAATATTACATAAAGGCAAACATATCAGTTATGGAATAATAATATTGTTTTATATTGTTTGTTCTATACATATTTTGAATTAACGAGCACCTTAGGGCATCATGTCAGAGAAATAAGGGTACACATCGAATTTTCTGTAGCTAAGAATCACTAATTTGTGAATAACTCACGAGAAATATGACTTCAATTATGAGTCCAGCAAATATTGCAGCAAAAGATCCCCCCAAAGTAAACCCAGCCAACCTCAGTGGAGTTATCAATGCTACATAGACTTGAAAGGCTGCACCCGCACTGACAAGAACAAACCCACCAAATATCAATGCCTTATCAGGGAGTCAAGTTTAAACCACGTTCATCACTGAGTAGTATACTAGTAAAACAAGATACGAATGTACAGATGTACTGACAGTGTATGGAATGTGTGTGTGCATGTGTGTGTGTGTGTGTGTGTGTGTGTGTGTGTGTGTGTATGTGTGTGTACATGTATGTGTGTGTGCTGTTTTACACCCGCTTGACAGTATGTGCATAGCACATACTCTACAGATAATAGTCAAACAAGCATTGCAAGAGAAGTTCTTAATGTGTAGGTGTATATAATGTTGGAAGATAAGGATACAAAGACGTTCATGATGATTGAAATGTAGGTCATTGCATTGTTCTTCATCACCATGAGCAGAATGGCCCAAACAAGCATCAATATGAAGAGGAAAGGAGAAATGACAGCCACAATGTAGTGAGAGTTGTACGGGACAAAAGCTATTTCCCTCAGAGCTGGAGACAATGAAGCTGCAGACTCAATAAAGCTGTTATGGAAAAATATCAAAATGGTAATAATAATTGTTATTATCAATACTTATATAGCTGAATTTTTTAGTTAATTCACATTAGATAATATGAATTGATAGATAATACTTATGCATGAATATAGAACAGCTATGCACATACTTTAGAATTTGCTACAAAAAAGGTTCTCTCATGCACAAAGGTGAATCACATTGTTATATAGATATGATAAAGAACTATGCCCATCTGTGCCCCGAACAGGACCCTCAATTTGCAGTCATGTAATACTAATGAAAACTACGGGTCAGAGCGCAGTCTACCTTTAAGTATGTGTAGGTTATAACTCGTCTCCAAGTTACCTATATAGCAATAATAATCACAACACCTGAAGGTGCTGTATCGCCCTATGATGGAGTCAATATTAAATGCCTTACAACGAGGAGGCAGGTTATAACCAGTGTCTTAACAGATGCTAAACAGTATTAGCGCCTCCCTTATGATTCACCAGCATTGAAAGAGGGTGCTGATTGGTTGATTGGCTTTCCAGTTGTCAATCAACCAAACCACAGAGATCTGTATAAAATATTCCCAGCACTGCCGTAGTGCCACTGAGTTTGAAGCACAATACATGGTACAGTTACTGTAATACATGTACAGCACAATCTCACTGGATCCCATTTACGTAGTTTGAATCGTATTTAATGTATAATATATTAAAGTGGCATCGGTTTAGAATAGTTATTGATATGCATTTAGTACAGAATTACAGCAGGTTCTATAGAAAGCATTCATGCACTGTACAAATGTAAACACAGCACATTTTACTTTCCAGATTTATATATACCTAATAAAACTCACTTTGTCAGTGAATTAAAAGCCCCAAACCCGCCTATGAAAACTATCCATCCAACAGCTGCTACTCCAGTCAGAACAATGGCAGCAATTGAGGACTGTAATAATGCAATAATAACAATAAACAAAAATTAAACTTTGTGATAAGATAACAACATTACTGTGTAAATTGGGTGAAAATATTACATGTAATTATGTAACAATCATAGCATACTAAAACAAAATGCTGAAATACTATCATTGAACACATTATAACTTGAATCTTAAAATGTACCTCTTCATTATTATAGTCTATTGTTAAAAGTAAATGGTGAAAAAGTGAAGGTTCACACTTGGAAACAGCATAATTAACTTACTATTATTGTTCCAACAGACATTGTGAGTCAGCCAATTAAACTTAAAATATTTGCAGTAGCTATATAATGGCTATCAACAACTGTAACTGTCAGTGGGAATGGTGGATAGCAAGATCGAAGCTCTTTTATTCGATTGGGATTTGTTGTGCAATTACAATTGCGGGTGAAAACTATTCGGGTTACACAATATGCAGTCATATGGCTACATGGTTGTGCACGCGCGCACACACACACACACACACACACACACACACACACACACACACACACACACACACATACGTACGTAATAATAATTACAGTAAAATATAAATTCAGAATTATAATTGTGCTAAACCAAATTAAGCTGTACTCAACTTGGTGATGGCAATTTACAACACATCACCACATACAAATTTTCCTGATAAATCCCGGTGTTGGATGACTAGATGTGCATGACTATAAAACTGGAACCTCTGTAATCTAACACCTGACAGAAAGCATACTGTATATATATATAAAGATTGCAGAAGTTGTTGGATTGTCCAGTGACTCTTACCATACATTGCGAACTGCACATCAAAGATGGCCACATTCAAGAGAATGCTGGAATATGGAGGTGTTGGATTACAGAGGTCCCACTGTAAGCAACACATACATACTATTCTATAGTAGCATTCTATAAAGTTATTATAGTACATAATATTGTTTGGGTGCATGCAAAACACATGCAGTTGGGGATATACACAGCTGCTTGTGATGATGGAAACGTAGGGCATAAAGCTGTTCTTCATCTCGATTAGAAGAACGGACAGGAGGACCACAAGAATGAACAGAAATGGCGACACAACTGCAACAATGTAGTGAGAGTTGTAGGTGATGATGTCTAGTTCCCTCTGCTGGACGGAGACTCTTGACAAATTCGAATTCTCTATGAAACTGTTCTAAGGACAAAAGATGAGAAGGCAGGCATGCATGAAAATATATTGCAGGAGAATGCCACTCACAGAAATGGTGATACATATTTAGGTTAGTCTGGAATTGCATGCATCTAACTAACCCTACATAAATGTGCATGATGTCAGTTGTAAGATTGTACTTCACGCAGACACATAATACATCTACAAGTGCATGCATACACACACACACACACACACACACACACACACACACATGTGCATGCACACACACACACACACACACACACACACACACACACACACACACACACACACACACACACGTGCATGCACACACACACTCCACACACACACACACTCACACACACACACACACACACACACACACACACACACAAACACTTATGTATGCACACACACACACTCCAGACACACACACACACACACACACACACACACACACACACACACAAACACACACACACACAAACACACACACACACACACATGCGTGCGGGCACACACACACACACACATACATACAAAACACACACATGTACACACATAAACAAACACACACTTTTTGGTACATTGCACATGTGTACATGTGTGCTTCCACATGTATACAATTGCATGCATCAGTTATATAATACTCTGCATATTTTATATATATTCACTATTATTGGGGAATAATTTTCATACATTGAAAGAGCCACATCATGTGATTGCCACCAATTGGCATGCCATGCACCTTAAGTTTATAGCCTTTGGGGTAGATGCATGCACATACATACACCTCAATCTGACACACTGAGTTCCAGCTATGGAAAATGTGCTGCATGTGTGATCTACAGCTGATTATGCATGTATTTTCACGTTCATGTCTAATAATAAATAGTGAGACATAAATTTTGTAGAGTTTTTGTAATGCATAATGAATTGCATTTGTCTTCTCTTCAATAATATGTCTGCAGTGTAGTTTCAAGCTGTTTCTATAGACTACGTTTCAGCTTCAGTTGAAATACTGATCATGAAAGTATAATAATAATGACAATCTTATTGTTACTCAATATCTTTTTTGTTATAATCAAAATTGCATTGCTACAATCAAATTTCTGAACATACTACAATACTATATGTTAGCTACACCTGATGTACTATATACGTATATACACTGCATGCGATCTAGTTTATAAAATCTTGAGTGGGCTATATAGCTGGGTAAAAATCATCATGATGCCTCTTTCTGGCATGCAATTAGTCCTTTTCTGCATGCTCTTTGGGTGCCAGTATGGCAGCAGCATACATAGCAATGAGTCCAGCAATCTGCAATGGTGAATGAACAATAGCTGTAGACGTAACCAGAGAAAAATTCATCGTTTAACCTCATGGTTCCCAAATGAACTAGTATAATTAATGGTTAATATGCAAATAGATAGACAACGTTGGTGGTAACTGTTGTAGTGTCCTGATAATAATGGTTACATTGTGATCGTGCCAATGACATGCATGTATAGAACTCACGAGAAATATGACTTCAATGAGGAGACCGGCAAACGTTGCAGATGTGTATCCTGGCAGGGTGAAGGAAGCCGATGCAATGCGCATTCTTGTAATTGTGTCTGTGTAGATGTGAAGAGCTGCTCCTCCACTAGCGAGGACCATGCCAGCAAGCACCAATATCTTTTCAGTGAGTCAAGTTTAAATTCAGAATTATTGTGTTAAAACAAATGATCAACTTGGTGATGACAATTTACAACACATCGCCATATGCAAATTTTTCTGACAAATCCCAGTGTTGGATGACTAGATGTACACGACTATAAAATTGGAACCTGTGTAATCTGACACCTGACAGGAAGCATACTGTATTATATAGATTGCAGAAGTTGTTGGATTGTCCAGTGACTCTTACCATACATTGCGAACTGCACATCAAAGATGGCCACATTCAAGAGAATGCTGGAATATGGAGGTGTTGGATTACAGAGGTCTGTAGTAACTATAACTAGGTCGAACAACTTCAGAGCCTACTACTACTAAAGTTCACTATCATTCAACTTCATTTCATACAACAACACACGCAGTCAATACATCATGCAAAAACGTCTAATCAACACCAATCATTAATCAATCAGACACGTGTTAGACACATGCACATGCAAAGTTATCACATCTCCTCCCTCCTAGAAAGTGAACCGTTCCGGAGGACGTCGATCTCTTTCTGGGTATCTACGCTCACTTCTAGGAGTGACTGCTGATGGCGTATCTGGCACCGAGCATTCAGGCCCGACCACTGACTCACTTCCACCTACATCTGTCCAAACAGGAATGAACGAATCCTCAGTGACGTCAGCTGTTGGTGCCTCAAAATATCGCACCCTGATGTGGTCTTGGTGGCGTCTCCACAATACTCCTGAATCCAATACGCGAACAAGATAGGAGAGAGGGCCAGTATTCTTCACTATTTCTGCAGGTACCCATGGCTGACCCTGTCGAAAGTTCTTCGCAAATACTTGATCTTTTGGTCCAAAGGTCCGATCCTTGGCATGACGATCATGAGACTGCTTCTGTTCCAGCTGCTTTTGGTGTACCCGTGCCTGTAGATCAGGTTTGATAAGATCAAGTCGAGACCTCAGACGTCGACCAATTAACATTTCAGCTGGACATACACCAGTAGTTGTCTGTGGAGTATTGCGATAAGTAAACAAGAAACGTGACAACTTATCCACCAGTTGTCCTTCCTTCATCTTCTTGATACCCGCCTTGAAAGTCTGAACAGCCCGTTCTGCAAGACCGTTCGATGCAGGGTGGTACGGAGCCGAGGTTATATGCTTAATTCCGTTCACCTTCAGAAATAACTCGAAGTCCCGACTGACGAATGGTGATCCATTGTCTGTAACGATAACCTGGGGTATACCAAATTGGGCAAACAGAACACGTAGCTTCTCAATCAAGGTAGATGATGCAGTTGATGCCATTTGGTATACCTCTATCCACTTGCTATGGGCATCCACAACCACCAGAAATTGACTTCCCATAAAGGGACCGGCAAAATCCAAATGTAATCTGGACCAGGGAGTTCCAGGCCACTTCCATGGATGTAATGGTGCTGAAGGCGGTGCTGGACGGCTATGTTGACATTCTTCACAGCCCTGAACCATAGTTTCAACATCCTTGTCAATCCCTGGCCACCAGACATACATCCTACAGAGGGATTTCATCCGTGATACTCCAGGGTGTCCTGCATGCAGGTCAAGCAAAAGACCGGACTGTAAAGATGGTGGTATGACCACCCTGTTTCCCCACAACAAGCATCCCTCTTGTACTGACAATTCCGTTCTGCGTGACCAGAATGGTTTCAGCTCCTCCTCTTCACACTGATCGAGCCAACCTTGCTGTACAAACTGTAGGACTCTTGACAGTAGTGGATGATGTGCAGTTGCTTTCCTGATAGCTGTGACATCCGTTGGGGAATCTTGTAGTTGCTCCATTAGCAAGACAACTTCTTCTGGCACTGGTACTGAGGCTGGCTGCTGTTTGAGTGGCAACCGACTCATGGCATCAGCATTTCCATGGGCTCCTGATGAACGGTAGACAAGTGTGTATTCATACATAGCAAGTGTTAGTGCCCACCTCTGTATTCTTGCAGATGCCTGTGGCGGAATCGCCCTCCTCTCTCCAAGCAAACCAAGTAGCGGCTTGTGGTCTGTCATCAGTGTAAATGTGTGACCATAGAGATAAGAGTGGAACCGCTTCACCCCAAACACGCAAGCCAAGCCCTCCTTCTCTAGCTGTGAATACTTCGCTTCTGCTGTTGAGAGCGTACGGGATGCAAAGCCAATAGGTCTGTCTGTGCCATCTTCTTCTCGGTGTGAGAGAACTGCACCAATTCCATATGGTGAAGCATCACAGGACAACAGTAAAGGCTTCGCTGGGTCAAAATGGACGAGGACCTGAGAGGTCAACAACAGTGCCTTAGAATTTTTGAACACCTCCTCTTCCACTGATGTCCACTTCCATGGCACAGCGGACCTCAGCAAGGCATATAAAGGTGCTAACTTTGATGCTAACTGTGGGAGAAACTTTCCATAATATGACAACAACCCAAGATATGACTTCAACTCACTAACATTCTTTGGAGAAGGTGCCTTTTGTACCGCTTCCACTTTGTCTCCAATTGGGTGCAGTCCTTTTTCATCAATGACATGCCCCAGGTACTGCACTGATGTTGCCATGAATGTGCACTTGTTCTTCTGCAGTCGCAGTCCTGCTGTGCTCAGCCGTTGTAAGACCTCCCTCAAGTGGCACATGTGCTCCTCGGGTGTGCCTCCTGTAACAAGTATATCATCCAAATATACTACTACTTGTGGAATTCCCTGCAGCAAGGACTCCATGGTACGCTGGAAAATTCCCGGGGCAGAGGAGATCCCATATGGCAATCGGTTGTAACGGTACAATCCTTTGTGTGTATTCACAACTACGAATTTCTTTGCTTCCTCCTCCAAGCAAACCTGCAGATACGCTTGACTCAGATCCAGTTTACTGAAGAGCTTGCCTCCTGCCAATTTGGAGAAGAGATCATCTATCCTGGGGATAGGGTAACGATCCAGCTTGGATACTTTATTTACGGTCAACTTGAAGTCTCCACAGATACGAACTGTCTTGTTGCTCTTCAAGACAGGTACTATGGGTGCAGCCCAATCTGCGAAAGAAATTGGCTCGATGACTCCCTCTTCCTCCAAACGCTCTAGTTCCTTCTCCACAAGCGGTTTCATAGCATATGGAACTGGCCGGGCTTTACAGAACACTGGTGTGGCTTCCCTATCAACCTTAATTGAGGCTTTGAACCCTTTTAGAGTCCCTAGGCCACTTTGAAAGACTCCCGGGAACTCTGAACACAGCTGGCCAACCTCTTCTCTTGCACCTCCCAAGTGATTAATTGCTTTCCAATTGATTTGGAGCTTCTCTAACCAATCCCTTCCCAGCAGGTTGGGACCGTTTCCTGCCACCACCAACACAGGCAGCTGCATCTCTTGGGAGTTGTGCTTAACTTGTACAGAGATGGAACCCAGATTTTGCAGAGGTTTGTCTGCATATGTTCTCAGTTTCACCGGCGATGCTTGCAGCGGTTTGGCGGTGAACTTCTCTTCATAGGTTACGGATGACAGTATCGATACTGATGCTCCGGTATCAATCTCCATCTGCACAGGTTCCTCATCCAGTTCAACTTCTAGGACATATGGATTAGGCGGTGAGTTGCTGTCTTGACTTGAATAAATTCGGTATAGCTGATATTCCAGGGCCTCTGTTTCCACTGTATGAACCCCTTGATGCTGCGAGTTGTCCTTCTTTGGCTTGCTTCTACACACTTTCTGTAGATGCCCTAATTTGCCACAGGCGTGGCACTTGGTTGATTTGTGCTTGCATGCCTGCGCTGTATGACCTGCTGCACCACATCTGTAGCACGCTTGGGTAGATTTCGGGATCTGTTTTTTGAAATTCTTTCTAAACCCGGTTTGGACCTTGAGCAAACTCTCGTCCTGTGCGTTGCCTTTCGGCGTCGTCGGCTGGAGAGTTTGGGCATTCTTAGCCGCTGCCTCCATCCCTAGCGCTATCTCCGTGGCTTTCTGCAGGGATAGCTTCGTCTCCGCTAGCAATCTCTTTTGGATTTGCACATCGGCAACGCCGCAAACCAATCGATCGCGAAGCATATCGTCCAGACAGTCGCCGAAGTTGCAAAACTTTGCCAAGGAGCGCAGCTCTGCGGTGAAAGCTGCGATCGATTCTCCTGAACGCCTCACCCGAGAATTAAATTTGTAGCGCTGTACGATCTCTGAGGGTGCAGGGTTGTGGTGCTTGCTCATTGCTTCCACAAGCTCTTTGTACGACAATTCTGCTGGCTTCTTCGGGGTAATGAGGTCGCGTAACAACTTATACGCGGCTGGTCCAATCATGGACAAGAGAATGGACCTCTTTTTGGCTTCCTCATCAATGCCGTTCGCGTCGAAAAAATGGGTCAAGCGTTCCTCGTATTGCGTCCATTCTTCTTTGCCTTCAAGGAACTCTCCCACGTTCCCAAAAAGCGGTGCAGCCATGATCCGATATCTTGATATCCGACTCGTCGCCAAATGTAGTAACTATAACTAGGTCGAACAACTTCAGAGCCTACTACTACTAAAGTTCACTATCATTCAACTTCATTTCATACAACAACACACGCAGTCAATACATCATGCAAAAACGTCTAATCAACACCAATCATTAATCAATCAGACACGTGTTAGACACATGCACATGCAAAGTTATCACAAGGTCCCACTGTAAGCAACACATACATACTATTCTATAGTATCATTCTATAAAGTTATTATAGTACATAATATTGTTTGGGTGCATGCAAAACACATGCAGTTGGGGATACACAGCTGCTTGTGATGATGGAAATGTAGGGCATGAAGCTGTTCTTCATCACGATCAGAAGAACGGACAGGAGGACCACGAGAATGAACAGAAATGGCAACACAACTGCAACAATGTAGTGAGAGTTGTAGGGGATGATGTCTATTTCCCTCTGCTGGACGGAGACTCTTGACAAATTCAAATTCTCTATGAAACTGTTCTAAGGACAAAAGATGAGAAGGCAGGCATGCATGAAAATATATTGTACAGGAGAATGCCACTCACAGAAATGGTGATACATATTTAGTTAGTCTGGAATTGCGTGCATCTAACTAACCCTACATAAATGTGCATGATGTCAGTTGTAAGTTTGTACTTCACGCAGACACATAATACATGTACAAGTGCATGCATACACACACACACACACACACACACACACACACACACACACACACACACACACACACACATGTGCATGCACACACACACTCCACACACACACACACTCATTCACACACACACACACACACACACACACACACACACACACACACACACACACACACACACACACACACACACACAGCTATGGAAAATGTGCTGCATGTGTGATCTACAGCTGATTATGCATGTATTTTCACGTTCATGTCTAATAATAAATAGTGAAAGACATAAATTTTGTAGAGTTTTTGTAATGCATAATGAATTGTATTTGTCTTCTCTTCAATAATATGTCTGCAGTGTAGTTTCAAACAGTTTCTATAGACTAAATTTCAGCTTCAGTTGAAATACTGATCATGAAAGTATAATAATAATGACAATCTTATTGTTACTCAATATCTTTTGTTGTTATAATCAAAATTGCATTGCTACAATCAAATTCCTGAACATATATACTACAATACTATATGTTAGCTACACCTGATGTACTATATATATACACTGCGTGTGATCTAGTTTATAACATCTTGAGTGGGCTTTATAGCTGGGTAAAAATCATCATGATGCCTCTTTCTGGCATGCAATTAGTCCTTCTCTGCATGCTCTTTGGGTGCCAGTATGGCAGCAGCATACATAGCAATGAGTCCAGCAATCTGCAATGGAGAATAAACAATAGCTATAGACGTAACCAGAGAAAAATTCATCGTTTAACCTCATGGTTCCCAAATGATCTAGTCTAATTAATGGTTAATATGCAAACATATAGACAATGTTGTTGGTAACCGTTGTAGTGTCCTGATAATCATGGCTACATTGTGATCGTGCCAATGACATGCATGTATAGAACTCACGAGAAATATGACTTCAATGAGGAGACCGGCAAACGTTGCAGATGTGTATCCTGGCAGGGTGAAGGAAGCCGATGCAACGCGCATTCTTGTAATTGTGTCCGTGTAGATGTGAAGAGCTGCACCTCCACTAGCGAGGACCATGCCAGCAAGCACCAATATCTTTTCAGTGAGTCAAGCATAAATTCAGAATTATAATTGTGTTAAAACAAATTAAGCGGTACTCAACTTGGTGATGGTAATTTACAACACTTCACCGCATGCGAATTTTCCTGATAAAATGCCATTATTGGATGACTAGATGTGACTATACATTGGACCCTCTGTAATCTGACCCCTGACAGGAAGCATGCATGCTGTATATATAGATTGCAGAAGTTGTTAGATTATCCAGTGACTCTTACCATACATTAGCATGGGGACTGCGCATCAAAGATGGCCAAAATGGAGAGAATGTTGGAATAATTTTGGAGCTATAGGTGTCGGATTGCAGATGTCCCACTGCATGCAATACATACATATTATTCTACAGTATCATTCTATAACATTATTATAGTATTATATTGTTTGGGAGCAAAACACATGAAGTTGGGGATACACAGCTGCTTGTGATGATGGAAATGTAGGGCATGAAGCTGTTCTTCATCACGATCAGAAGAACGGACAGGAGGACCACAAGAATGAACAGAAAGGGCGACACGACTGCAACAATGTAGTGAGAGTTGTAGGGGATGATGTCTATTTCCCTCTGCTGGACGGAGACTCTTGACAAATTCTCGAAGAAACTGTTTTTGGGACAAAAGATGAGGAGGCATGCATGAAAATATATTATACATGAAAATGACCACTGACAAAAATGATGACGCAAATATTTTATAGGTCTTAGTTTGGAAGTGCATGCATCTAACTAACCCTACATACATGTGCATAATCTCAGTTGTGAGATATATATCTGGTGGTATACTTTACGCAGACAAATAATACATGACTGTATATACAAGTGTGCACGTGCACACACACACACACACACACACACACACACACACACACACACACACACATACACACACACACACACGCACACACACACACACTCACACACACACACACACATACACACACATGCATACACACACACACACACACACACACACACACACACACACAAACACACACACACACACACAAATGTGAGTGTAGTACATATACACATGCACACGTGCATGTGGGTGCTTATGCATGTGTGCATGTATGTATGCACACACATGTATGTGTGTGTGTGTGTGTGTGTGTGTGTGTGTGTGTGTGTGTGTGTGTGTGTGTGTGTATGCATGTGTGTGTGTGTGTATGCATGTGTGTGTGTGTGTGTGTGTGTGTGTGTGTGTGTGTGTGTGTGTGTGTGTGTGTGTGTGTGTGTGTGTGTGTGTGTGTGTGTGTGTGTGTGTGTCGGTGCATGCATGTGTGTGTTGGTGCATATGTGTGTGTGTGTGTTTGTATGTGTGTGTATTTGCATGTGTGTGTGTATGCATGTGTGTGAGTGTGTCTGTGCACATAAAGACATACCACTTGTTTGCAGTTGTGCTTCAATGATGTGATAATGCATTATTGGTAGAAGTCAGCTACGTACGCCATACTACTGCATGATATTATACATATTTTAGGAAGTTCCCTTGAAAACCAGTCTATTTCACTGAATGGCGTGCTTCCTCCTTAAAATTAATAAATACAATAAAAGACCATTCTATTTTAGAATTGTATTAGATTCGCAGTTTATGGAGTAAAATTCATTATTATGTTCAGTACTCAAGCCGGAAGCTGACTATACACACATTTTCTTGCCTCACTTTAGCTTCTAACAGCATGGTCACTGTTATATGTATTTGCAGGTATTGAAACTCACCTTGTCTGTGCATTGAAAGCCCCAAATCCACCAAGGAAGATTACCCATCCAACAACTGCTACTCCAGTTAGAGCAATGGCGGCAATTGAAGACTGCGTAGTGTTAGGCAACACATATACAATCATTGTATGTAGTTATTCTGTGCACACCACAACAACTTTACATTGCATGCATGGCCAATGGGTAGTGATACGTATAGGAATGTATGTAAGCACCATGCAATGTCACACCATAGATACTCTATACTCCGTACCGAGTATAGAGTATCTATGGTCACACTATAGTCTACATACACCCACAATATTGTCAGGGCTTTGTATGAAATTTAAAAATTATTAAATGAAATTAATTACCTAAAATCAATATTGTTTGTACTTTCACTTGACAATCTTAGACTAAGACAGTAAACTCTTGGTGGTAGTTTAGGGCTAGCTGCCAAGTGATTTTGAGCACATATATAATTTCTCAAGTAAGCATTGAATTTTCAAATGATATTAAATATATTGATATAAACCTTCATACGTGCTGTAAGGAAAGGTTAGGACAGACAGTCCTCACATGTCGACCACAGAATCTGATATCAAACTCACAATTGTGGTTCCAATAGCCATTGGTTGTCTAGTTCAGCAGGTATTAAGAAGCAAAGTTTGTCCTCTTTGGGGTTTTAGTCCTCCTTAGCTTGGTAGATACAGCAGTTACTGCAGATTATCTTAGGCAGATGTGTGTGGTGTGCGTGCATTGCTTATATACCTGTGGAATAGTCACATGCCTTGGGTGGTATAGTATTTTGACATAAATTCCACTTAATAGTGCGCATGTGTGTGGCCTTCAGATTGTGGTTTAGCTTTCACTATGCCACACTGTTTGCAGGTACTGAGAATCACTTGTAGTAATACACAAACCTTGAATACATGTAGAATGAAACAGTGGTTTGTACATTTATACACAATTTTTATGATATATACACATACTTAGATAGTATGTATACATGAAGATAAAATTCCTATGTTGCACTTGAATGGCTCTGCTATCCTCACATCACAATGCACTCAAGTGAGGTGTTACCAGGATCAGGAGATTGAACATACTTGTAGTATGTGCCAATTCACATTCTTTGGAAGTCTTGAGTGCTTTGTGAGCCGATGCCAACCTCATTCCACCGGTCCCTGTTCGGAGCTTGGGAAACTGTACTGAAAGTGGTTTCGCCTGGCACAAGATATAATCACACGCATGCATGCATGACTGTAATCTATACCTGGTACAGGATGAGATGGAATGCATGTGTGCATGATGTTCTGTAGTCTTTCTGTTTCAATATTCCTGCATTCCGGATCCTTTGTTGCCCTGTCTCCTGCAAGCGTGGATCTGTCATCAAGTTTCCTAACAGCGCTAGCTGTATTATTATGTGTACCCATCCATGGGATGGAGACAATAATCAATGTCATCCCTACACTACATAGCTGTCTGCTGCTGTGCGCACTATTATGGAGTACGGTAGTAATCCATATGTAGGATTGACACAGAAAAACATGACCGCCATACATAAGCAAAAATTTGTTTTCGCCCAAAAAACCAACAGTATGGTGACTCCATAGTTTTCAAAAGTAGATTTTGGTGCATTTTGACACACCAGCTACAAAGAAAAGTAGTTTAAAGCTTTGTAAAGCTATCTCTTTAAAGAAAAGCGAAGTACATTTGCCGAGGTATGGGTCCGCAACTCCATAGCATTTTAAGATTATTCTTATTCTCGTCATTTTATCGAACTGAGCTGCAGGTCGCCACGATCTTCGAAGGGTCCAGAGGTCTCATCTTTCGCCAGTGAGCTCCGATTACTAGCACGAAGTGCCTTTTGTAGGTTTTAAAGCCACACATACACTTCTAAAGTGAGAAAAAATTAATAGGCAAATCCCATGCATACATTCGCCGGATCAGCCATTTTCGGATTACCAGAATGGCTATGCGAGACTAGGCGTACATGTACGTACACAAGGCAGAGCCTTCTCTGGATCGGCGATCATTGCTATCGACTTCAGCGCTTTTTTGTTTGAGCCTTTGTTTCTATGTGGGTACATTGACTTTAGTCAGGTGGCTGCATAATTTTAGCTTCTTATTTTACAAGACTTGATTATGTTTCTTCTCAACTCAACTGCAGTGGAAACCTTTAACCACAGGGGTTTGAGCATAGTATCTATGCTTTAATAGACTCTATTCGAACAACTGTTTTCTAAAGGAAAAATTGCACGAACAAGAGTGTATAAGAACCATTTAAAAATGGTTAAAGAATGTAGGATTGACATAGGACCGTGCAAAAAGACCTTATCAAAAAAGGATCCTCCAAAAACACTTGAAACAAGGGTGAGTTGCAAATCAGGTACAGGGCTAGATGGGCAAAGGGCAAGACAGGCATAGGGCTAGACGAGCATAGGGCTACACTTACATGAGGCTAGATGGGCATAGGGTTAGCTAGACAGAGTTTAATTGGACTGAGTGTACACTATGCAAATTCCTACATCCCGCATCATATACGTATAATGTGCTGCACATGAGGGATGTAGGAATTTGCACATATTAAATTTGAGCCATTGTAGAAATTTATTTGACTGTATTATATTATATTATATGATATTTTGCATGTCAGAACTACTTGTCATGGGAAAATGTATAAGATGTTTGTATTCACACTTGCATCTTGACTAAAATGAACATACAGAAATGTAATTAATATTTATTGCAATTACATTATTGAAAACATTTCTTTTTCACAGTACAGTACCTATATTAGTACACAATGCACTACTAAAACAGATTCTATAGTTACATTCTTGTGACAACAAAGTTATCATAGCGATTATAGTTAAACTATTCATCCTTAATTCTTGCATGGAAAATTAATTCTTCAATGCTTGATAATTAAACCTTTTCTCCTTGGTCTTTTGCAGCCAGAATTGAAGAAGGGAAGAGTGCCATCAGGGCTCCAATCTGAAGTGACAGAAGAAATTCCAACTTGAAGTGAAAGTTACTATTACACAGTGTGATCATGAAATAATCCAAGAGTGTATCATTATTAGATTTATAAACAGTGGAACTTGCTTAGAAAATGCCTGAATTAGTAGTCATACTCCAGGACAGTAAGTACTCCTCATTCTGTCCCTGTGTATACCTCATGTACATAATCCAACCCTGATAGTAAGTACCTGATTTAGTACATACTCCTGGATAGTAAGTACTCCTCATTCTGTCCTGTGTATACCTCATGTGTATACATAAACCAACCATGATAGTAAGTACCTGGTTTAGTACACACTCCTGGACAGTAAGTACTCCTAATTCTGTCCCTGTGTATACCTCACGTACATAAATCGATAGTGGGTATCGATTTTGTATCCTCTTCATAATTATATGTACTAAGCAAGTTTCATGACTGCAGTGCAAGTACTTTGCTTTCAGCTGGTATAATTCACTTGTGCTTCGCAAACTTACAAGAAATACCACTTCAATGAGCATGCCAGAAAACGTTGCATAATAGTGAGTCTGGGGTTGTGCAGGAAATATCAATAGAATCCCCGTTTCAATGAACACAACGTAGATGTGCAGCACGGCTCCTCCAGCTCCAATGACCACACAAGCAAGTAGAGACACCTTGGCAGCAAGGTTAAGATTATAGAACTGCAAATGGTAATCATCAACTTAGTTTGCCACAGGAAGTGCTTAATTTGAGACAGGAAGTGCTTATTATGAAACAGGAAGTGATAGTGTTAGGATTAACAGGACTGGTCAACAGATTGCACATGCTGGTGAGTCACAATTGTACATTCTGCATGCCTTCTTCACGCAAGCCCAGGTACAAACTAAGAGCAATTACACATGCAGCCAAACTCTGTCAGTAAGTAACTGGTTTAGTAAGTAGTCATTGCTCTGTCCCTACGTACCTCATACAATATCATTAATAACACCTTGGATAGTAAGTACCTCTGATAGTGAGTAGCTAACTATTTTGCCTTCCCTTGAGGTACGTATATACATACTTACTATCCAAGTTCTGCTATATATAGTTAACTTACTAGCCCATGTGCAAGGAAATAATACGCTTATATATTATATGCATACTTTTCCATACTTTGCAGTGTTGAATATCTATCTACGGAGTTGCATGCACAAATGGTGGTTGAGGATACAAGGATGCCGAGGACACTTGTGATGTAGGGAGCAAACGATTTCTTCAGCACCATGTTCAAAACCGCCATCACAATCATCAGAATGAAGACAACGGGAGAGATCACAGCAGCAATGTAGTGGGAGTTTACAATGAGGAATAGTAGCTGCCTCGCCTGAGGTGAAGCAGTTGCTACAACCTCAAAGAACCTAAAGGAAGCAAAATATAAAGTAGATTTGAAGAATTGTTTAACGGGTAAGTCTTATGTATGGAAAGTTGTAATGGGATATACTACCCAGGAAAGGGCAGCATCCAGCCACCACTTGCCTCCCTAACGGACCTAATGGTTGTAGAAGTCTAGGGCAACCCAACCTAGCCTAGTTAGTCTAGAAAGGAGGTCTTACACCCTCAGCAGCAGACATAATGGTCAAATGGCAATGGTCAATGGTTCCTGGGTAGTGAATTCCTTTAAAACATCCCAAAAAATATAAAGTAATATTATAATATGCTATATGTGTGTATACATGGTCTCGCCTCAACTCATGTGAAGGCGAATGTGATATACAGGGAATTTTTCAGCACAAATTCATTATAAGTCGAACACTTCAACTTTAACGTAGAGAGGGTTAATTTTGAACAGCTGTCACCCCATTATCTTGTGTAAAGTATTGCAGTGGCAGTACGGAGAGGAAATGCGGCTGCCATGTTAGCCACCCCTGCACCTCTGAGTGTTCGTACACCTTACATTGCTGCTGGTGTGTAGTGTATAGTGATAGTGTGCTTATTGTATAAATGTATTAATTCTAGTATTTATTACTTTCTGTATCTAATTAATGTTCTTGTCTTACACGAGTACATTCATATATTAATATATACGTATACATATGTGTAATATAATATTATCAACAAAACACTCTTATAATAATATTATATGCTGCAGTATACATGTATAGATGTGCACTTATTTGTGTGCAGTAATTTGCATCCATCCTAACAGATATCCTTCAGAACGTACCTTGTTTCCGCATTAGTAATTCCAAATCCACTGATGAAAATGAGCCATCCTACTGCTGCCAACACAGTTAAGGTGATGACTGCTATTGAGGCCTGTATAATAAATATTGGATGGCGATCTGCATAATAATATAATACTATGTTTTACAGTTTTTTATACAGTAAAATCTCGATAATTAGAACCATGATAAGTAGAATATCTGGCTTAATTCAAACACTGATAAATGTACAGTTCCTAATGTAGGGAGTACATATGTGGCTGGTTAATTAGAACTTATGGATAATTAGAACTTTTTTACCAGAAAATCAAGGTTCTAATTAAAGAGATTTCACTGTATAATTACAGCAGCTTGTAATCCTACAAGTTCAAGTATAATTCTGTATGTGTCATACTGCTACTTTAGCCATGTTTAAGCTCTGCTTGCATGTAGGCTTGAGATGATGAAAAGAATATTACACGTACTATATCAATGCGTACCATGCTTGCATGTACACAAATATACCACATGGTATCCCCTATACTTACGATTACGCTTCCGACGGACATCTCTCACAAAATCCAGTGATGGGGAAGAAGTTTCTGTCTCGATGGATGATACAAGGTTACCTGGTACCACAGTTGACAGCAACTTGAACAATGTCATCCTTGCGTTCCTCAACCACTTTTATACTGGTAGTCACTTAATAATTACTTTGCGCCTCTAATTTTACATCACATCATGTAAAATCCCGTTCGTATTAAATTAATTCCATTTGATATGTGATGGTGCTGCGTAGACATATTCCCTCAGGCACTGATTTGGTCACGATACCGTAGATCAGCTTATGGTATGCCCATTTGTGGAAAGTGGGCGCAGCCACTTCCAGCTGCCTGCGCATTGTGCAGGAAGCCAGAAGTCTACCAAGTTGGCATATCGAGGTGAATTCCCATGAAATTTTGCATGTTTTCTCAAAACAAAACAACCAAGCAACGTACTTGGTATCCAGGAAGTTCGAGCATGATTTGCAATACTGTTGTGAACCAGTTCTCATACATTGTATGCTATCTATATATATATATATATGTATATATCAGTGTTGTGGTAATGGTAATTAGTAATTGTAATCAATTGTAATTAGGTACATATTTGCCAGTAATGGTAATGTAATTGTAATGGAGCTGCTTCACTCTCAGAGTAGTCGTAATGGTAGTTGGTATTCTTTTGCTATTTGCATCAAATTACACAATTACCATGCAACTACTGTGATGGATATTGTGTATATCTGTGGATATATTTTGCCCCCTAAGAAGGTAGATTTTGGCTAGTTTGAGGCTATTTCTGTGCTACAGTTAACTGGGTGCCTGGTGGAAACGAGAAAATAACATCAATCACATGATTTAGATCACCATATATATGAAATCTCGGTAGGGTGTAATAACTTTTGCAAGCATCCAAGAATAAATCTGTAATTAGTAATTGTAATTGTAATTGTAGAAATGTAGTTGCAATGGTAATTGATTACTTTAGTGGAGATCCGTAGTGGTAATGGTAATCGTAATGCTTCAATACTGAGATAATTGCAATGGTAGTTGATTGTGATACCCCTGTAATGGGCACAACACTGGTATATATATATATATGTATATATATCCATCTATCTATCTATCTATCTATCTATCTATCTATCTATCTATCTATCTATATATATATATATATATATATATATATATATATGTATGTATGTATGTATGTATGTATGTATATATGTTTATATGTATGTATATGTATATGCATATGTATATGTAAATGTATAATATTATGTATATGTATATGTATATGTATATATGTATGTATATATTATATATACATATATATATATATATATATATATATATATATATATATATATACATAATATATATAATATATGCATACAGTTGAATGTTACGCATATTACTGCATGCAAAGTGACATGCACTGACATAGGCACGTGCACAATTTTAATATACCGGGCCTATACATTTACATGCAAAATTAAATACACATAGCGCACATGCATATTATACGTATTATGTGTACGTACCATGTGGAGATGCATACACAGATAGTTACAGTATATGTACATGTGTAGATAGTCATGTGAATGGCACTGTACTTGCCCAGCTAGCGCTGCAGGTGCACTTGTGCAGATGCATGTGTACACTAGCTGGGATCTTTCCCCCAAGTCCCTCACAACACAGTATGTACACACATGTACTAATTTGGAGTCAGTGGACATACCAAGCACCGTTCGATGCCCAACTTGATCTCTTATCTCTCATGCTTAAGGATTGAAATATTACCAAGCACGCATGTTGACGTTCCTTGCTTTCTCCCTGTTTTACATCCACCAACCAGTTCATCAACAGAACTGAGCATATGAACAGAGTATGGAATTTTATGTATATACATACATACATATATATATATATATATATATATATATATATATATATATATATATATATATATATATATATATATATATATATATATAATATATAATATTATATAGGTCTATGGTTGTATTCATTTAATTTAATGTAAATGTTCTGCAGGGTCTGATCGAAGAATATGGCCTTTCCACTCAAAGACGTGTGTGTGTGTGTGTGTGGTGTTTAGATATAGACCAGTGGGGAAGAAAAGATAACCTGGGGGAGTCAGGTTATGTTGGGTGCACACTATCAGCAGAGACCTTTCATGGACCCAGCTTGAGGATTGGACAGATGTGGTGACGGATAGACAAGCATGTAGAGGTGTCATTAATTAGCTATTTGGCTAGATATGCGAGGGATAGTAGATTAATCTTGATCTCCCAAAATCCATGTGGATAAGTTGTAAAGAAGTGTGTGTGTGTGTGTTGTGTGTGTGTGTGTGTGTGTGTGTGTGTGTGTGTGTGTGTGTGTGTGTGTGTGTGTGTGTGTGTGTGTGAATCATGCATGTATGTGAACATGTGTGAATGATTTAGTTAAAATAACATTGCAACAGAATGCACATTCAATTTCTGATTTGCCCCATCTTCCCACAGCAAATTAGGAGCTGCGGACCCTCAAGGTTATTCTCCACATACCTATCTGTACGTAACATGTGAAAAGGGGGAAATTTTGTGAACCAAATGGTCATATGGAATGCACTGCACTGGGTCGGTTGTAAGTTTCCCTGATTGTGAGCATTGTGTGTATGTGTGTGTGTGTTTGTGTAGGTATGTATGCGCGTATGTGTGCATGTACAAAACTGCACAAACACACACACACACACTACATAGCATCATGTCATGTTATCGTACACCAAGAATCATTGTCCCTTTTCTTTATATGAAGCCCCACCATTGTGCCTGCACCCATAGCCCCACCATTGTGCCTGTGCCTATAGCCTCGCCATTGTGCCTGCACCCATAGCTACACCATTGTGCTTGTGTATAGCGCACACATACACAGAACACAACTGGACGATGTGCATTACCATGGCTTCACACACGTACATTCAGGCAAAGGAAGTTGTGTGCATCTACGGTGACATAGGGCAAAGGTGAGGTGTTCATGTTGCCATCTTCTTTAAGTGTATTTGTGGACCGAATGAACAAGTACCCAGTGCGTACTGTGCCATCAATTTCCAACTTATCTCACATAGATTTTAGGTCTGTCTTCATGGTTAAGATGGCCGTATATACGCTACAGCTGTAATGGGCTTGCACATGTAAAATTCTCAACAGGTAATACTTGATATGTCGTAATTCGCAAAATACAGAGATTTCGCTTGATTGTCACTGTGTACGAGCTGTTATGGGGCGATACGTGAACCTCAGCGCCATTGCGCTACGCGTATGTTGTCACAAAACCAAGTTATGATACTTCTACAATCACCAAACCAACTGAGTATGCTTCTTAAAGTTCATACTATATGGTAAATAATGTACTTGTGAAGACCACGTACGTGTATTACCTGCCAAACACCGTCGATATCAATATCTGAGATCCTTTTCGGCTAGCCTTACGTCGCTTACCGAAGTCAGAGCCACACAGGAACCACGAGGGGAGGTAAATTTTCAAAGTGATTTTAGGCTTCAAACTGCGTTCAGTAAGAGAATAACCAGCTGAATACGTAGAGGAAAATTATGGATATCTTACTAAAGAGATCTCCTTCCACGCCATTTATGCAACGTCACTCATCTGTACCGCGGACGGATGACGTCACAATCTCCGAAAGCGGAAATTATGGCGGTCTGGTACCGCAATTTTAGGCTGATTAATGGAGGCCATTGGATTGCTGTGCCCGAATAACGATTCTTCATTACCTTGCCCGTGTATATTTGAGTGCATTTGCCCATGTTGCAGCCGCAAAATCAGTGACGTAAGTAATGGTTGCTTGCATGTGTGCGAAGCCCATCTGTGAATTCACTGATATAATGACTGCTGCTGCTGCATGTCGAACTCATAGAAGTGCCATTCATG
>CAUJGJ010000313.1:8414978-8419978 GCA_963170055.1 Halisarca cf. caerulea | reverse complement strand
TTACCGGTTAACGGCTATCAGTTAACTGTTAACTAAATAATGGTGCAAGTCCCGCGCTAAAAGTTATTTTCGTTACCTTTTTTATGATCCGTACTGTATATGGCCCATGCGGCCCTGCTATATGGCCCATGCAGCCCAGCTATATGGCCCATGTAGCCCTGTTATATGGCCCATGCAGCCCAGCCCATGCAGCCCAGCCTATGCAGCCCTGTTATATGGCCCATGCGGCCCTGCTATATGGCCCATGCGGCCCTGCTATATGGCCCATGCAGGCCTGTTAAATGGCCCATGCAGCCCTGCTATACGTGATTAGATAATGCAGTTACGAATTAATGCCCCTTTGTATTATTACGAAACACCATAAAACTGTATACAAGTTGAAGAAGTTTATATATTAGGTAAGAACTCATTTGCAATGGAGTAAATAGATGTACATTCTAAGGTCTATGTTCATTGTATATTTCAGGGCATTCATTATACATATCCACAGTTTATCATAGAGTGGTTTGACTTTTATTTACCAATTGCAAGACTGAAGTTTGGAATGCACGCATATTAAACATATGTATAGTTCTATAATACTCCAATTGAATATACTGTAATGATAATTATTATACATAATAGACAATACAGTCCCATGCATAGTGATATGATATTGGTCCTCTATGCATTCAATCCATGCTGTTGCAATAGTATAGTGATAATATAATACATTTGTGAAAGGTCCAAAACGTACCAAAATGAGTTTACAGGAAAAAACTATCAGTTCTAATGTATGGGCAGACATGTTTTTTCTGCCTCATCCCTACATCTGAACCACTACTCTGGCTCATGATAAAAGTCCGTCATTTACCACGAGAGCAGCTAAAGTGACTTTGGGTAATAATGGGGTATAATTAATTAGTCAATACAATTGAGCAGCATGCAGAAAGGTTGATAATGTTACTATATTATGTCAGCACTACTATCAGTGTTGCGGGTAATTTCCAACTGACTGCACAACAAATCATATATCATTGCATGTGATCATCGGACAGCACTTCAATAACCAAGAGAGCTAGCATAATAGTAGATAATTAATTATTAACTGGTGTTTTACACATAATAGTTAGACAACAATATAATCTGCCTATACACTGTCAACAGTATTTTTGTTGACGGTCAGGTAGAAACATCATCACTATAGTAATTCTCAATACTATAATAGCCTCAAATATACACTAAAAACCTGAACTGTTGCTGATTACCACATCTTCAGTTGGACCAGATCATGTTCGGTAGATAGCAATTGCCCAGACCACAATTCCCACAACAAATATCATAATTGACAGAGCTAAGGTGATGCCCAAGAACATTAAATGAGCGACTACCCAAGCACACAAGCTGTCGTCATTTTCTGCAAAACAAAACCAAGGGAAGTCATTGCTGAAAGCAATGTAGAGAGGGATGAAGACAGACGTTACAATAGCGAGTAGAGTCACTCCACAGCAGCCACCTAGGTTCATTCCATCATTAGATAACAATTTCTTACAGCGAAAGCAAGATGTGATCCCAAATATTGCGAATACAGCTAGGCAAGCTGCTACCAAGTATGTGTAGAAGCCAACATCAGATCTGGTTGTTTCAAGTGAAGGACAGCCCGAGGTCGTCTCTTCAACTCCATTCACAATCACAGTAAAGACACCGTCGAGTACCAGAGCAAGCAACGTGAACTTGGCCCATTTCAGTGACAGTCCAAGGCTATTTTGGAGTTCTATAACACCACCATCATCATCTTCACTTTCATAGTATACATCAAAAACCTTTGGTATCAAGTACACTGCAGCACCCAACACAATAGCAGTGCCAAGTAAATAACTTTGTAACTCATGGGCAGGGATTCCGGATGCAGTAACATTGTTAGCATCAATGAGAATGAACAGGTTATCGCCAGCAAGATAGAGAGCCCCCGAAATTCCTATGACACAGTCTTTTATGATGTTCTCAAATGTGGGCCCTTCAATCCAGTGAAAATCACGACCTGACCTGAGTGATTTGAGCCATAATGCTAGTGGAGCTGCTCCCCATGCTATAATGACAAATACAATGATGGCAAGAGAATACATAGCTGCTCTAGTATTTCTCGCATCTACATTGACATCAGTTACATTGGTATCACTAGAACCATCCCGTGTGCAAAAACTTTTATCTCCAAGGTCACGGACTGCAACTCCAAGAAAAGTGAAAAGAGTGTCAATGACCAGTAGTGCCATCCACAAAATGTGTGTCTCTGATGTAGCATTCAGTGTGTCCCTCCTTTTTGATCCCATTGCTCTGGTTCTCCTTTGTACAAAAGCTGGGTCGTAAAGAGAATTAAAGCAGTATTCTGTGTCATGTACTCTTTAACCTTATAGTAATAATACACAAACCACACACTGCAATATCAAGAGAATCAGACTAATATAAAAACTATGCATTCAGAAACTCTACCTAGTTCTTGGTATATAGATACCATGTACTGTAGAAGGCATTCCATGAAATAGAGTATATATGTAATGGGAGGGCCTTGTGGTGAGGTGGGCAGTGACCACAGGTCAGTGTACCGTAGACATCAGTGCACATAACTGCTACCAATTGTAAACAAGGCTCAAGTCATGGACCTTGTGGTGAATATTTCCTCCGGGATTCAGCACCGTAATTCAGTAATTCTGAAGAAGTAATTAACTTATCAAAAAGTTCTCGGCCAGACAGGAAAAATTACCACACTTGGAAGTTCTTAGTCCAGCTCAGTCCTTGCAGTTTGTGCATTTTTTGTGTGAATATATTGGAATCATATTTATGAAGTGGAACCCCTTTAATCCAGACCCCTGAGCCTCGGACATGCATCCGCTATTATGGACACAATGCCGTGCATGCTACTGGGACCAAATGATTCACCATCCATCGCCATACACATCTTCAATCCATGAAGTGAGGACATGCATAGTATACACACCTCTGTAAGTCTATATTACTCAGTCCTTTAATTCTGGGACCAAGGTGTCGGGACCAGTGAGATTCAACAATTCAATTTGGTGAGAGAGGCAAGCAGTGAGGCTGTTGGTGGGAGGGGCTAGTGGTAAGGTGTTTGGTGGGAGAGGCCAGCAGCGAGGTGGTTGGTGGGCTAAAGACACACTTTCGATCTTTACAGTTTGTATATGTCATTATTATGTCAGTTGTCGATGTATTGCTGCATGGGTAAAATGGGTTACATTATAATGTGAAAAATGTGATTATCCATGCATGTATATACCTAGAGGGCTGCCGTTTAGTAGATGGCCTTAGGGAAAAGAAGTTATTTGAATATAAATTTGAATCTGCCAATTAATTCCCTGGATAAGATCTTTGTGAGCGTTTGGAGTGCGGTAAGATAAAATTATAATGTTAAAGTATCTTTAAAGCAGTAATACAAATTATAATGTTAAAGTATTGTACAGTACCTTTGCTTCTCTTACACACTGAAACTGAGAAAAAAATGGGGTATATTTACAGTAAAGGTTAATGGCAGCCGCCATTTTATTTATGTGCAATATGCACACAACCTACCTGCACTACATAAATCTACATTACACTGCTATCAGTCAGGAGCGGATGTGGGGGGGAGTGCACAGGGTGAATGTGCACCCCCCTTGGTCCAGACTGGGCAAGTTCATAATTTAGAAGGCTTTCATCATTCTTCAAGTTTTAAAGCACTTAAAGCACAGGAAAAAGGTAGCAATATGTCCTTTAAAGCTATTTAAAAGGTCAAGATTATGGCTAAAACTAAAATCAATCCCTAAGAGTCACAAAAATTTGCCCTTTTCTAAATTTCAGGAGGTGTGGGAGTCATTATGTTGTGACGTCATATAATGATTGCTGTGCACACAGGTCCTGTCACAGCAGGCCCAGCTCACTGGTGCACCCCCTTTACAAATATCTAGATCCACTCCTGATCCTTGTTGTGGGTAGTATACCATTTGAATACAAAACTGACATGAATCAATTCATATTATATTGTGATAATTTAATAGCACTTCAATGAACAAGTGTAATACAAAAACTACACACTATTACTACTACTTTCGCAAGAAAAAAGTAGGTCTGACTGAATGCACACTACTCAGTCGGATGTATTATGTTTGCTTCTAATTCCTCAGTACTGTGGTTGGAGCTGGAACGATGTCCTCTTCGGTAAATTGCAAATGCCCAGACCACTATTCCCACGACAAATATTGTAATTGACAGAGCCAACGTGATGACCAAGAACAGTGAATGAAGGGCAACCCAGGCACACAAGCCATCATCATTCTCTGCAAAGCAAAACCAAGGGTAGTCATTGTTGAAGGCAATATAAAGAGGTATGAAGATAGAGGTTACAATAGCGAGTAGAGTCACTCCACAGCAGCCACCTAGGTTCCTTCCATCATTAGATAGCAATTTCTTGCAGCGAAAGCAAGATGAGATGCCAAATACTGTGAATACAACTACGCAAGCTGCTATCAAGAAAAAGTAGAAGCCAACATCAGATCTGGTTGTTTCAAGTGAAGGGCAGCCCGTGGCCGTCTCTTCAACTCCATTCACGATAATAGTGAAGAGGCAGTCCAGTACTGGAGCAAGCAAGGTGAATTTGGCCCATTTCAGTGACAGTCCAAGGTAATTTTTTTGGAGTTCCATACCACCACCTTCAACATCATCTTCACTTTCATAGTGTACATCAAAAACCTTTGGTATCAGGTACACTGCAGCACCGAACACAATAGCAGCACCAAGTAAGTAACTTTGTACCTCATGGGCAGGGATGCCGGATGATGTAAACTTGTTAGCATCAATGAGAATAAACAGGTTATCACCTGCAAGATAGAGAGCCCCTGAAATTCCTATTACAAAGTTTTTAAAAACATTCTCAAATGCCTCTTTATAGTCACCACCCTTTGTGCAGTATGCTTTGAGAAATAACACAGGCGGAGCTGCTCCCCATGCTATGATGAGGAACACAATGATGG
>CAUJGJ010000313.1:8369978-8407478 GCA_963170055.1 Halisarca cf. caerulea | reverse complement strand
CCATGCACTATAATAAAAAATATGGTAAACAAGCGATTCGAGTTTAAAAAACTCGTGGGCCGCCCACGGCCCTGGAAACTCGAATCGCTTGGAAATCGTCTTCGAAGAACTCTTCTGGTCGAAAAGACTCTTCGCTGATAAAATCAGAAGCGAACGAACGAATTTTACCGAAATATAGCCGAAAGATTACGTACCGACTTTGCGTCCGCCATGTTGTTGACATTATATTATATAATAATATATCTAGACATCGTTCCGGACGTTCCGGACACTTCCGGTGAAAGTAAAAACAATATAGGGCCGCCTTCGGGCGGCCCAAAAAGGATGCTACTGAGCAATCAAAGTTTGATCCACAGTGGAAATGTTTGGATAGGCCTTAGATACAGAATTACCCAGCAAGGAGTAGAAATCCCAGCCTGCATGATGCTGCATGATGATGATCTCAGAATGATCAATTCATAATGTAGCCATGGAACCTCTACATGCTGTATTTAGCTCTACTGTTACTTCTAAACTGATGCACTGTAACATCAAAGGTTCTGGCGAGTTTGTATGCTTCAAACAGTAGCTGTGTGATCTGTATTGTTCTATGCTATGGCAATGATGGGAAAATACAGATCTTTGTGGTTTGGTATGTTAATTGACAAAAGGAAATCAATCAAGTACTTGGCGCCCGTTTTCAATGCAGGTAAATTGCAAGGGAAGTGCTAAACTCTCTTTCGCATCAGTTTAGAAGCCGGTTATAACCCACCTCCTCGTGATCGTTGTATGGCATTACTTATCACGATGGCCGAGGGCACGCTACATGATGTACTCCTGTATTATACTATATACCAACTACATGGTTATGTACAAGCACTCTTGAAAAAAAAACATTTTTTTTGAATGTCCCTTGGTGTACTAGCCGGCCGATGAGTATTCTGCCTTTTTGGTCTAAGATTATTTTATATGTTTTACTTGGACTCGCATGATTTGGGATGTGTTACAAGCGAACAAAGTAGACAAACGTTTGCTTGAAAGGTTCGATCGTACAACATACTACACCTTCGTTTTGTTCATCCGCTGCATACAAAGGGAAAAAATAGGGGTGTGATTACGAGCGACTTTTGTGGCCACCATTTTGTTTTATGTGTGAAGTGCACATAACCCACCTGCGGGATTGCACAAAACATAATAATTTTTTCCTGGAACTATGAATACCGGTATTCCTGTGCTAACAGATATTCAGTGTTCCAGGAATCTAAAGGGGGAGGGGCCAGTGATGAGGTGAGTGTGGTCTAAAACCCGCACTTTCATTTCAGTTTACCAAAATGAACATCCTTAACTTAGCTTAGGCAATACAATTGTGTGCCACCAAGAGTATATAAGAGATAAGAGTGTGCAACCGCGTATACTAGTCGTGAACGGTAGTTTGCCAGAATGACGTCACAAAACGTCACACGTTGGCAAGGTAATGTTCGCAGTACGCCGGCGTCGCAGTGCTTTGGTTTGCATGGTATTCGCAACGATATCTCGAACGCCCGTACGAATTTTAAGCCCCGGCCATCTACGCTGCGAGAGGGTGGGCCAATCAGGAGCACCGCTGCCGTCGACAGAGTCTACCACATGCAGGCTCTCTCTCCTCGGAGTTTCACCGTAGCTACGCAGCAAGTACTGGGCTCGATCTCTCCAGCGAAGATCTTGACCTACACACTGCCCCCAAAGAAGATCAGTTTCGGTGTTACTGTGCCACTTTTGGGTGGCCTTCCTACATCTCCTCAGTATGAGTAATAATATTCATGCAGCGTTACCATGGAACGTGTGATGTTTTACTACGTCATTCTTGCAAAATATCGTTATACGTGTGAGTATACGCGGTTGCACACTCCTATCTCTTATGTACTCTTGGTGCCACTTATTATTATGGAGATGTTCTATAGTATAATATATCTAAATGCTTAAGTGTATTATCAAGAATGGTACCACTTGTATGGCTTGATTTGCAGCTATTTTATACGCTGATTAAATTTTCACCAGCATGTATGCTATATATAGTGACAACTAATAGCGTGTACATATGAATGATTATATTATATATGACAAATCATAATATTTATATGTATTAATCTTTTTTATGTATATACTTATATGTAGTCATATATGGCCTAGCTGAAAATCTAGTGATATGAACAATATAAATTCCGTTTATATGTAAATGTAGGCACACATACTCATTATTACAATAATAGTAAATCCCTGATCAATGACAGTTGGGACATCACTTTAAGATTGTACATACTATAATATTATCTATCTATAGTATTGCATTATTTGAGTAGGTATTTAGTTTTGTATAATACAACAATACTATATTACATTGAATAGCATCAGTACAAATAGGTTACGGAAACACACACAATAACAATAATTATCATGATAGACTTGGTTTCTTGGCAACGAGGGTCTAAATAAACAATTGTATACAGTTCAATTGGATTCATTGTTCTAGGAATTCAGAAGGGGCGGGACCTGCAGTGCTGTAGGACATCTGAGACCACCTTACAAAAATGGGACTTGAACACCTGGTAGGAACGGTATAAATATAATGTTATGCAGTATATACAGTATTATATAGTATACTTCCTATCGCCTATGATATTATACTGTAGTATATATACAAATAAAATTAATACAATATTACATCAGGATCTTTCATAACTGTGGTAATACATATAATCTTGGTATTTCAGAAGTACTATGTGGATGTATTTAGCAGTGGTAGCCATTTAAAGATCCACATATTATAGTGATTATTCATTAGTCTTCTACGTTCAGGGTACTCAGCTATAACAAAGTGTGCTGCACTACAGCAAAGTCTACTGGACTACAGCAAAGTGTACTCGACTACAGCAAAGTCTACTGGACTACAGCAAAGTTTACTCGACTACAGCAAAGTCTACTGGACTACAGCAAAGTTTACTCGACTACCGCAAAGTCTACTGGACTACAGCAAAGTCTACTGGACTACAGCAAAGTCTACTGGACTACAGCAAAGTCTACTGGACTACAGCAAGGTGTTCTATACTACTGAAAGGCAATGGGAAAGTGGTATCAAGCAACTCAAAAGAAAAGTTTCATTCCACAGGGGATTGGTTTCTTGTTGCTTCTAAATTTTGTAGATGCCTTTGCTACAATGGCCATATCAGCAGCAGATGCCAGCAATAGAGCAGATATAGAAAATGGACTGTTTTGGGGATCTATAGGTGTGTATTTATTAATTGCATGTGGTTTATTTCTGCTCAAATTGTGTTGCTTTCCTCGCAAAAGCCAGATACGTACCCCCCAAGCTACAACGTCAGAGCAAAAAGATGAATGCAATAAGTCCTGCAAATACTACAGTAAAAACAAAGAAAACAAAAGGTCCACTTCATCAACTGTTAAAAGACACTTGCTTGACATTGCACTGGATTTTTTGACCATCTTCATGGGTACCCTCTACCTGATTGGCGACAACCTCCCAAGAGATGCATGTCAAAACCAAGCTGCATGTATGTCAGTTGCGAACACTTTCAGTACAATCTCTCTAGTACTTAATACGGTGTTGACACAAGTGAGGAAAACGGGGCTATGGTCGGAAAGCTGGAGCAAACTGCCCACAGTTGGCAGCCAACAAGAACACTGGATACAGCTGTTTGTAGCGCTCAGCCAAGTGGTGCTTCTTAATCAGATACTTACAAGTGGCTTCGAATACCTCCCATCCGTTGCTACGTTACTTGGTGATAGTTCTACCTGCGGGGCTGGTACACATGTGGGTGGTTCCTTTATTCTTGTTTTTGGGGTTGGTGGTTGGGCTCTCTATGTCACAGTCACTGGATTAAGAAATTTTCTAAGCACCAAAAAATGCAATGCTGAACAAATATTAGACAATCCCCCACGTGCCAACAAGGAAGAAAATGGCAAAAGCGAGACACCAAGAAATTCCCCCGGTGTCAACAATGAAGAAAATGCTAACATCGAGACATCAGGGAATTCCCCCAGCACCGACAATGAAAGAAAGGCTAAAACTGACACAAAGCATTCCAAAAGTGTTAAATATCATAATGGTATGGGCTATTGTGCTTGCTGTGGTTTGGAGTTTTTGATGATAGTCTATGTTGCCCTCTACATGTTCGGCGACCTGTATTGGCCGTGGAATTGCTTTGAATCGGATCGCGAATGGAAAATTGCACGTGCCACAATACTTGGCATTGCCTGTTTAATTAGTCTTGTCCTCGCTTGGGTTTACATAGCAATAGCAATTATTCCATCCTTACATGCTGTCATAAGGGGTGATTTCTTCCTACAAGGCAGAAGCATTGAAAGCCTCTTTGGCTTTTCCTTCAGATCGCATGATGGCAACGTTAAAGTGAGTGAATTCCGGGTTAATGGTGCTGCGAATGATAAACTTCGATTTGATGCGGAAATTGGTGGTCATCTGGATACTCTCTCGAATTCAATGACATTCAAAAGTGACACATCGTGGACAAATGTATGGAAGTGCTGTTGCCCAACCAAACAGAGCGATATTGAAAGTGGAGGACAGAGTAAGAAAGGAGCAGGGTGTACTGGTGACGGCACTTTCAATATCACCAGTCTGGTTTATGCCACAACATCAAGCGAAGCAACACTGCTCGTCCTTGACCAGAGGGTCAGTGAAAAAGAACGAGAAACACTACTAAAAATGTTTCCAACTGCAAAAATACAAAAGCATTATCTTCAAGAAAAGAAACAAGTAATTGAGTAGTTCTATACACTATATATAGTGACTAATGATAGTACACAAATTTGTGTTTTAGATGTTTTATATATAAGGATAACCTGTAGAAATTGTCAAGTATGAATAATATTTTTATTATTATTATGGTATTATCATAATATTACAGTAAAGACCACATGCAAATAAAGACCACCTGTCTATAGAGAGCACGGTAGGTTGGCTCATTGTCCACTTCAGTTGTACTAGTACACCTCTGTATAATGACCACCTGTCTACCGTGACCATGATTACTTGGTCACTTGAATGGTCGCTATAGACAGGTTTCACTGTATGTAATTAAAATTAATTGTTTTACTGTAGATGGTCCATTTTGCCTCAAAGTGTCCTTTGTGGAGAGCTGTCCTTATTTTCGAGCTGTATTAGAGGTTCCATGTACGGTATATGTATTGTTATGATACTGTAAATGTATAGAGATGACATATGTTTACACAAGAATGCCACCCATATCTGTAAGCGGGCCAGATGTTTAGACACATGGACACACACCAGTATAGCACTGAAGGCAATACCTCACCCTGCGGAATTCCCAACTATAGTGTTGCCATGATAACATTATAGTGTGCATGTGCGCCACGATATCATGTACACAACACTCTTTATAGTGAAACCTCTCTATAACAGACACTGGGAACTCACGTTTTTCTCCTATAGAAGGTTCCACAAGACTCATGTTTTACTTACCTACACACCCATCTGTCTGAACCCACAAAGAATCGTCTGCTATAGAGAGGTTTCCACTGTACATCGGAAATTCACAATTAATCTGATATTAGTTGCTAAGCCAATTAAACTAGGATCCATGCATAATCGATCACGATCCCTTTGAATTTATTCTTCATTTGCAATATCATTCAAAAACAGTATAATAATTATGATAGATACCCATTTGCAATCTTTGCAATGACTCTTCAGTGCCCTCCAGTGGTGAGCGAACACTTACGTACACACCTCAACAAGTAATTCGACCCACCCCTTCACACATGGTTGTGCTGTGTAAGGATGCACAGTGTCTTAATTGTACAATACATCATCCCCAGTAAAATATTACATTACCCAATGACAACAGACACTGTGGCAACACATGTTCTCAAATACGCATGCAAGGAAAAACACAAAACAATATAAATTAGAAAATAATATACTTCTACACAATGCTGCACACACATGTACATGTACGCATGCACACACTCATGTATGTATACTTATACAGACACTCATGTATGTATGCTTATACACACACTCATGTGCTTATACACACACACTCGTGCATGCTTATACGCACGCACCCATACATGCTTATACACACACACACGTACACTTAGGTATGCTTGTATATACGCACACACTCATGCAAGCATATATACAGTACCTGCACATACACGTGACCTTGGGTACGAATACATGCACACACATTCACACATGCAGTCATATGAACACATGTAGGCCAAAAGTACAGCCTGCACATAAACACAGGGTATGTGCTGCATGTGGACACAGGACTCACATTCGTGTGAGCAAATGATCATGAAGAGCCATTTTATGCATGCAAGGAAGTTGATATTAGATAGATGGCAGAATACCTGTATAAATGAAATGATATAGGATGAATATTATTATCTATAGCATTGTCAGTACTGCCTGTATATATACCAGTGAACTCTACAGTGAGAGCTTAATTCACACACAATCACTTGCTAACATGCACCCACACACCCACCATAAAACACCCACACAAACTCACCCACACAAACACACCCACACACACACAATTAAACACACACACACACACACACACAGACACACACACACACACACACACACACACACAAACACACACACACATACAAAGGCACTCTTCAGCTACGTATATATATATATATATATATATATATATATATATATATATATATATATATATATATGTATGTATATATATATTATGTAATATTATTACTGCATACTCTTATAATTAGTTGAAATAATATTCTATAATAAATATTATTTTAGCTTTTTGTATTACAGTAACTATAAAGTGAAGGGATATGATTAGGAATGAGAGTAATGAAATTCATTCCCGGGGATGTGTTTGATGTTAGCTGCCTCTCACAAGACTGCAGTTGAGCATTTAAATGTTATTCTAGTTGTCAGACACTTTAAATGTATTCATTTGGGATAGTTTGAAAGTAGGAGGAGTTTGGTACCTGGGAGGTATAGCGCTTTAACAGGATCCTGTTCACATTCCCAATAGCCTCAATCCAGGTTTTCAATTCAAAATGGAAAGCTATATCAATCAATCAATCAATCAATAATTATTTGAGTGCACCATGCTCACTGGCACTAGGGCACACACTGGCCCCATGTAGCACTTTCATCATACAAAGAAAAAAAACAAAAAAAAAGAAATGGACAGTGTCACACATATATATAATAACAAATATCTAGCATCGCTCGCAGAGTTGAAGTGTGTATAAGCCTTGCCCACACACACACACACAACATTCCTCCTTCCACTTCCAATTCATTGACCTTATCAGGTGAAAACCCATTCCAGTACTATATTATTTGTTTTGCATTTCCATGGTGACCAAATACTTTTCAAGAAGTAAGAGTAGATGTCAAGGCAAAATGTTGTACTAGAATAGTCTCCAATACACAACCACAGAGGTTACTTTGGCTGTTGTATTTATGTAATATATTATATACGTATACCTTGTTTGGAAACAGTATGGCTCAAGATCCCCAGTTCAAAGGCTTCAACAAAAGGGCTCTATCAGCTAATCCTATAAAGCTCCTGAGTTTGCTATTTGATGTGGTCATTCATACTACTATAGCGGCAATCAGGTTAGACGCATGTACGCGAGGGGAAAATTTGTCAAGTAGCAGCTTTATTGCTGTTCTCATCTTTGACTTCATATTTGTGATTTTGGCAATTGGCATTCTTATTGGGAAATATTGCTATCTGTATACCAAATCCTGCAATGGATCATATGCAGCCAACGCAGATGAGAATGACGGGATCAAATGCTGTTGCTGTGTATGCTCAAAGGAGTGTCAAGGATGTTTCGACTGGTGTGAAAAGCTCGTAAACAACTGCCCGAATAGGCTTGGCGAAACTTGTGTTTCTACATCCACTGATAGACACAAAGGATCCTGGAAAATTACAGCTTATATCTTCTATGATGTGGTCTCTATAATAATGGGCTTTTGCTACCTTCTAGGAGATAATTTTCCTGAGGACTACTGCCGATCCATGTGTAATCAATCCATGTTTGACACCGCAACCTGCAACTTCAAACAATCTTCTTGCAACCCTGCTACTTGCACAAGGACGGATGCATGCGATGTATCTGCTTGTAGGGTAGTTTCTTTGGCCTTCCTGGGAATATCGACAGTTCTAAATTTGTCCTTGCTGTATTTGGAAAATACCTCATTTTATATCAAAGACTTCCCAATCATAGGTAAACACCACACAAAATGGAATGCCACTATCAATTTGCTAACATTAATAGTATTTTTTGATCAAACATTAAGTGGCTTTTATAAGTCTGCATTCAAATTCACAAGAGATGATCAGCTCTTGTGTAGTGACGGCACACATGTAGCTGGTAGTCTCATACATGCTACAAGCATAGCTGTATGGACATTCTTCTTGGTGGTTCATTATTTCCGCTATCATCCTGAAGATTGTAAACAGAAAATAGTTTTCATCACAACCTTGGTACTACTATTTGTATCTTTTGTATTATACATCTTTGCTGATGTTCCATGGCCATGGGAATGTATTGAAGTAATAAAAGAACAACAACTGGGTGGACTTATCGCTCGTCTAGTATTCCTGGTTGTCTCCTTAATTTTGATTCTAATAATTGCGGTAATATGTTGCTTTGTCTGGTACGAGTACGCTCGTGTCAAAAAATCTATGTTTGATAAAAGAAGAAAAGGTAGTATTGAAAAGATACTTTCTAGTTTCTCGAACTGCCCTCCAACAACTGTTGAGAATGTAGGAGAATTGTCAGCCTATTTGGATCCTGACTCAAAAGATGTAACTTCCCTTGCTTACAAAATCGTGCTAGATATAACCCAATACAGTGAACCCTCTGACAACCAATCAGATGGACAATCAGAAAATCAAGCGGTCCGCCGCCAGCATCCAGCTGCAGTACGAATTGAACCTCCTGGGCAAGTAGATATTCCCACAAATTCCATTGTTATCAGTCAGAATTCCCCACTTCCAAGGTTTTTCCGTCAACAATGACATGGACTTACATTTTATATTTACTAGCAGCACAAAGTATCACATCATTCTATATATAAGCAGTCTTTACAGATATCTTCTAATGCATGTCATCATATATAACCATCTACAATTATGATTTGATGTAATATATCTCATTAAAATCTGTTTGATTGCTTATGCTTGATACAAAGATGTGCACATTTAGTATAGAGGGAAACCTCTCTAATCCACCACTCAATGGGGCTTCAAGAAAGTGTCGGATTAGGAGGTTGTCGGATTACGGAGTGACTATTAGCATACCTTAATATGGCGACAGTACCTCAAAAGACAGAATGTTGGATTATAGAGTTGTCAGATTATACAGAGGTTTCACTGCATGTACTTTGTAGAAGTTCATAGTACATGGCCCATATGCAAAATATCACATATGTAATAATAATGTCCAATGGGAGCTACGTTTACTTCCTAATCTGTATACACCTAGTAGAATATTATATTGCATAATAATAATACATTATTATATCATTTTGGGGACGAGCCTGATCGAGGTACTGGTTGAGCATAGACACTCCGAAACGTTACATGATAACGATCGATGAGCACTCCATTGTTTCACGACAGGCCTATATATATGCCATCTGAGATGGCTCCCCACTCTGGGCTTTGTGTGGTTGTGTGTACATTATATTTGTGTGGATCAGTGCATGGTGCAGTGATTTAGCACAGGAATGCAGTAAAAGCATAGAACTGATTGAAATGTGTTTGTAAGTGCATGCCTTTGTTATTTGCCTCATCGTCGGCAGCCATAGCCCTGTGGCTAATCAACTCCCTGTTCACTCTCCTGCTGTTTCCCCAGCTTAAAACTGCACAACACAAATGCACAAGACGGGAAGGAATCTAGGGGAAGTGGAAGCCTTGAATATTCATTCTTGCCTTTGCTGTTTACCTCGTCATCGGCAGCCAGCTTGCCCCAATAATTATTTGCAATTCTAATAAAACAATCACATTCAGTATATCATCACACACACACACACACACACACAAGTTCTTTTGGACATTAAACACAATGGCCACCATCACTGGGGTATGTACTTGAACATATGTCTCTTTATCACCTGGATGCAATTAGACATCTAAAAGTATCTTTTACTCCACCTGCCCCTCCTTTATTATGGGTGCTTTGGGCGCACCATAGATGAGTACTATGAAAATTTTGGGCCTTTGTGGGCATACCGTAGATAAAGGGTTATTTCAGGGTAGAATAGTGTGAGAATTAATGGTGGGTTGGTGTGTCACACCAATTCTTGTCCCGGGGGCCCCTATAAGTTGTCCAGTGAGGGCACTTATCAAATAGAAACTGTATACCATCAGGGCGCTATATAGGGTTAGGGTTGGGTTATGGTTTAATATTGATAATAATCGGGGGACAGCGTATGGCAGGTGACCATTCATGGCATCACAGGTGTTTATCTGCTACAATATCATTGCAATGTGGAGATAATAATATCATTGTTAGCATCAGCCACTGAGGTCCAATAAAAGGAACATATGAAGCTATAGTTATAATATGTACAATTGGCTTAATGCTTGACACGTATCTACAATCAACGTTGAGTAGAGACTGCAATACCGTGTGCACTAGCTGTACGTAGCATGCCCACTGCCATGCACACATGAAATCAACTTTTAACGTCTTGCTATGATTCACCTATGGCTAGACCAAATCAGAATTCCTTCCTCGAATCCAGCCCTACATGGTAAAGCCATATTCTATACTGCATAACCGTATATAGATAGAAATAAACTATGCCTAATACATGACATACTAAACACAACACAAACATCTATAATAGACAAACATGACAATAATAAAATCATAATAATTATTATAATATTATATTATCATGAATACTGTGACAACACAATATGTAATCAAGCATACGAGGACACACATGCAAAGTATGTATATTTCAACACAACCCTGCATACACATGTACATGTGCGCATGCACACACACATGTATGCATATACCTGCAGCTGCACATACAATTAAGGATGGGTAGGAATGCATGCACATGTGTATTCACACAATACAGTCATGAACATTATTATATAGACCAAAAGTACAGCCTGCACATACACACGGTATGTGCAACATGTGGACACAGCACTCACATTGATGCAAGGAGAGGATCACAAATGGCCATTTTAAGCAAGGAGGTGGATACTACAGATGGTACATAGAATACTTGCATAAATGCAATGATATGGGATGAATATATATAATGTGTGTGGAATATATACAATGTGTGTGTGTGTGTGTGTGTGTGTGTGTGTGTGTGTGTGTGTGTGTGTGTGTGTGTGTGTGTGTGTGTGTGTGTGTGTGTGTGTGTGTGTGTGTGTGTGTGTGTGACATGTGCACACATTTGGGTATACACCATGATCATATGCACACTTTAGCAGTTGATGGTTTCTATTCACTTATATTTAATATTGTGGTTATTGTACATCCAAATACATTTGGTAGGAAAGCTACAAGTTGAGAACCTGTTTCCGCCTTTAAATTTCTGTGGACAAAATTCACTATTTAGGCTCTTTTGGCACCAAGAAACTGTCTCCAGCTTGTTCCCCCACATTGCGCCCAGCCAAAATCTATGCAGGTATGACATGTCCACGTGGAGGAAGTTGAGGGGCGTCTTGCAGTTTACGAGGAATTTGATATATATATACACCTAAAACAGGGAGTGCTGCAACTTAGTGGTAGCTTGAGCCGAATATGGTTGGAGAGCTGCACTGATCGCTAGAAACAGCAAGTATCTACGATAGAAGAACGAAACGGTTTCAAATGCGATCCACTACGCTCGGCCGAAATCCTCTTCAAGTCTCCATTTATGCTGACATCATATTTGTCGCGTGACAAACTTGTGACCATGTGAACACTATTATACCAGAAATGTAGCATTTGGTATAGCTGGAATTACGTCTGGTATCCTTTTTAAAAGTTTCAACCTTACAAAACGGAAGAAAGGGGGGTGATTTCAGCCAACTTTAGGGCGGCCATTTTGTTAGCACCCCACATGTGGGACATGTCACACCTGTGTAATATACAAAGGACATCCAGTTAGATCACAGGCCAGAATGTGACAGAGCAAGCGTGATAACAAAAAAACATCACTGAATGCAGATTTAGCATTCCTATTAGTCTGGCCAGTTAGAACGTACCTATCTGGTGCTATGAGTGTCCATAACTAGCAGAGCGGGCTAGTTTGAACTACATTCGTATAAACGCCCAAACCTCAGCCTGAATGAGAAGATAAATGCATGACTAATAACAACTTATAGCCAAACATTTCATCACTATGCAAACTGGGAAGTGTTAGCATAACAAATCTGGACCTCCCGCATGCAAAAGGATGAATGTCATTGTATTCTGAGAATAATAATACTATATATAATAGTACTCTAAACAGAAATATCGCATCGGCTGTAGAAACCAAGTTAAAGGAGTATAGCTATTTTGTTTCTGAAAATGGTACAAAGGATAAGCAGAAAGCTGGGATCAAAAACTACAAGTGAAATCAAACTTCTTGCTGTTTTGATGGATATCATCACCTTATTGGCATTAACTGGACACCAATTAGACACTTGTGAACGTGGTGTACCTGTTGCTACGCATTTCAGTTTTGGCACTCTTATGTTTTCTGGTTTAGCTTTTCTAGTTCTGTCAAGTGGTTTGCTGCTATACAAATTCTGCTTCAATTGGATCAGGTCTACGAGTTCTTGCAAACAGCATTTTACTTGGTTGAATGTAACCTATGATATTGTCAATGTTATTATGGGGGTTTGCTTCCTAGTTGGTGACAATCTTTCAGATGCTATATGCATTGACTTCAATACCAGTGAGTGTGAGGAAAAAGTCAGATCCATGGTACCTATAAATAGCACAACCTGCATGAGAATTCCTAAGCCAGAAATGGATACGTTACCGAAGTGTAATATAATAACTTGCAGACAGATCTCTATTGGTTTTCTTGGAGTTTCAACAGTGATAAATCTTTCCTTACTGTATTCAGAATTGTACTGTGTAAAAAATTTGAAGGAACTCATGACAAGTCCAGGATGGCATACGGTGTGGACTCAAATGTTTGATTTGTTGTCACACGTGCTCATATTTGACCAATCACTGAGTGGACTTTTCGACACCATTTTTAGGTTGACTAGAAATGAATCACTTCTGTGTCCAGAGAATGGACTAATACATGGCAGTGCTGCGACTGTTTATGGTATCAGTGTAGTTATTTGGCTGGTTTTAGTTTGTACTCATGCATCCAACAATTTGAAAGATTTGAAGACTACCAAATCCAAATGGTCCCCCTTCATACCATATTATGTGATACCATATTATGTGATAAGTCTTATTCTCATTTGTTTGTTCTACATCATTTACATTTTCGCGGATACCTCATGGCCATGGGATTGCTTCAGTGTCAACGAAAATTGTAAGAAAGCTGGACTTCAGGGACGTACAGCCTTACTTGTCTTTTCACTGTTGATCTTTGTTCCTTTCTATGCGGCATATATCGGCATTTCTTTTTGTCCCTCTTTGTGTATGATGCGCAATGCTGAGCCTCTCAATTGTGAGGAATGCATACTGATGTTACCTAAAACTGATGATGAAATGCGAGTGGAGGGTGAACAAAACCTGGCTGTTAACTCGAAATATGAAACAACCCCTTTCTCAGCTAATTATTCTGTTGATTTTACTAGAGTTTACAGCTGGTGGCATTGCTGTCCCTGTACATGTAAATCTGTTTGCATCCCTAAGCCAAGTGTCAGTGCATGTAATGTGCACAAATATAATGCGCATATAGGCCTGGGTAAGAATGCAAATCAAATAGATATAGGTCATGTCCGTGCCCAAAGTGATTCAAACATCCAATTCAATGAAGATTGCATTATGTACTCTGCAAGTATAACGAAGAAAGTCCCTCCTCCGAGAAGTCGTAGTCAACCGAAGTCCAATAAAAGCTTAAAGAATCGCACAGGCATAAATTGGCCTCTGAATATTGAGTTTGAATTTATGAAAGTAGACTTGGAGGATGACCAAAAATCTTTGATAATGGGCAGATCTAAGGATTACACCTTACTCCTGATTCCACATGAAGATACTCCAACAGATACTTCAACAAAATTTAATACTCCAAAAGATACTCCAGCAGATACTCTAAAAGATACTCCAGCAGATACTCCAACAGATACTTCAGCAGATAATCCAACAAATACTCCAAAAGATGCTTCACCAAATACTCCAAAAGATGCTCTAACAAATACTCCAAAAGATTCTCCTACAAATACTCCAAAAGATTCTCCTACAAATACTCCAAAAGATGCTCCAACAAATACTCCAAAAGATGCTCCAACAAATACTCCAAAAGTTTCTCCTACAAATACTCCAAAAGATGCTTCAACAAATACTCCAAAAGATGCTCCAACAAATACTCCAAAAGATTCTCCTACAAAATTTAATACTCCAGCAGATACTCCAACCATAAGAAAATAACCCACAGAAAGAACTGGAGATGATCACCAGCCATTGATAGATGAAGTGAAGGAAAGTGAAATAATAGACACTAAATTATAGGACATGTACAACTAGCATCTACTAAGAACAAATAAAGTAATATTCCAAATAAATTTGGCATTGCATGCAACTCTTAATTTTTTGACAATATGCAGATTATTCACTTGTCTTGTGTATTTAAAAAGGCAAGTATCTTGTATTTCTATTAATTATAAAGTATCTTGTATATTAACCCTTTATCATTCACGAGCCACTATAGTGGCTCGCCCTACAGTCGTTCGCATTCGCGTATCTTTTTCCGATTTTTAGGGGCTGCCGCAGGCAGCCCCTATATTGTTTTCATTTGGACTTCCGGTGTGTAACGCTCGTCCGATATATATATATATATATATATATAATATGGATTTGAAGAAAAGTCTTATAATAGAGAATTTATATAATAGTAATAGAGAAGTATGAATTTATACAGAAATGAGTTATAGGAATTGTTTTGAAAACAATTGCCAAATATGGCAATTGTTTTCAAAACAATTGTCCAGTTACAATAAACAGTATGTTCAATGAATGTTCAGCTGTGAACTTACACTCCAATGCTTTGCAAGTGATTCGAGTGCGTGGGGCAGCAGCCCCCACGAGTTTTTAACTCGAATTACTTGTTTTTCTAATGGTGCCGTCAGATACTTGGGGATATACTAAGTCTTCAGTATAAGTTTCATAGCCATGGTGTCCTTTATAAATCTGTACAAGAGCTGAAAAGAAGACAAGTATGTATTGGTTTACGGAATTGTCATCGCAGTTTACGGAGAAACGCAAGTAAACGTAGGAGCAAAATGGCTACGATTAGTAAAGTGTTGGAGTATGAAACGGAAATTTACAACGTTTCCATGATCGTAGGTTAGAATAGAGTTTTCTTTCATTAGTTAGATAGCTGAAGATTTCTTCGCATTGAGTTTTCGTCAGTACTGAACTACGTAGAATGCAGAAGGACCTCGTCAGCTAAGCGAACGACTTTGTCCCTTTCGCAGGGCTGTCTGAAGCCGTCTGAAGACCTAATCTAAGCTTTTTGTGGATTGGAATCCTTCTTATCATTGAAATCAAGTTCAAGAAACCCAAATCCGCACCACACGTAGGAGAACAACGGTGAAATCAACGGTAACTTGCAACTACTGTGCTATGGTTACTTCATAGGATCAATAAAAGGCTTCGTAGAAGGTTTCTCAAAGAGAATAAAGTAAGAGTAACCTCCTATAAGTCCTTTGTTGATCTATTTCTAACCAACATCCTCAACTTACAATGTTTTACGGTCGGCGAAAGTTCTCAATGAATTCATCATAATCCGAAGTCCTTCGTGCATTCATACTTCAAATGCAGGTCACGAGGCGACTCCTTCTTTCAAACGAAGGATATTTTAGCGTCTTGTAGTGCTCGTACTTGCCAGAAAGAATAGATTCAAGACCAAATACCTCCAAAGCCACTATAGTGGCTCGTGAACGATAACGGGTATGCGAAAAAATTTAACGTGAACGAAGAAAGGTTAAAATGTGTTGCTTTGTCTTGAAGTATGGGAAATACATTCACACACACACACACACACACACATACACACACACACACACATACACACACACACACACACACACACACACACACACACACACACACACACATAGATACACACACACATACACACACGCACACACACACACACACACACACACACACACACACACACACACACACACACACATGTACACACACACACACACACACACACACACACACACACACACACACACATACACACACTGCAAATTGTATTCCTGGTTAGGAGATGGACACTGAATTTTGTTGTGTAAAGCAGTGCCTGTAATTCTGTAGTGATATTCTCAGTTCATGAAATCCTTGGGATTTAGCTAGGCAGAGCCTATGATAAGGTAAGTAGTTCCCTTAAAGACACAATTCAAACTAAAATAGACGCCCAAAAGCGCCCACGAATGTTATTACGCAAGATGCCAAGACGCCCAAAAGCATCTGTGAAAAGAGAGGGAAACTCAAAAGCTCGTACTGGTTGATAGGAACACGCTATAATTTCAAGTCTGACATCAGTAAAAAGCCTAAAAATTGGGCTTTACAAATATGGTAAGATGACATAGGGGTTCTATTTATAATTTGAGATTCGAGCGCTTACGAAAAGGCAATGAGTAAAAGTACGTGAACACGATAATTATACATTCACGCATACTGAAATCAGCTTGTCCAGTTTGGTGACTTCTCCGGACGATTACAACAGCAAGTGGGCATTCGCACAAGAAACGTTTTTTTTCAGTCCATGACAGCAGTAGACCGTCCGCGAGTCCAGTTTGAAGGCAGAAAGAGAGTGTGTGTTGGTTGAAAACAGCATGTAGGTGTGTTATGTCTGAATCCAGCCATAAGTGTAACATCATACGGTTTCTTACAATGAATTTTATTATAGCGCTAACCGCATAGGTTTGTCACGCGCAGATAGCTAGATTTTGGTGATGACATCATGCACAAACTGGACGTATATGTGAGAATACGAAAAAGATGTTCGGACTCTTTCGTAGAACATGTGATAGCATGTGACTGTAGTCTGAAGAAGAGAGATGTTCGAGTGGAAACTTTCTTTCAAAATCGCAGTGGTAAAAATCTCAACTTTGAGCAACGGCAACAGTGCCATCGGATTCCCAATAGTCCAAACCGTGGTGAAAGATTCCTGAAGCTTTGTACCTTCTACCGTTCGAGTTATGTCCCGTGTTTTGTGGTTGGAGACCTCCGAAAACGACGGAAACCCCTGGACATAACAGCCGTGCTTTGAGCTACCGGGCTCCAGGAATCTTTCAGGGCACTTATGTATCTAAGGAGTTGTTTGAACCTAATGGCATGTTCGGAAGCTGAGATTTTTACCCGACACCGCGATTTTGCTTTTTTGTCTTTTCGACAGTAGCCGAAGAAATTGCATGTAGTGGGACATTCAACTTGTAGATTATCTTAAAGAGAACACCAACATCACGTCAATATGTTTGTAATGTAGAATAGTAGGTTCATGCCAATATTACCCATTGCAGAAAGCAAAAAATGGGGGTTAATTTTAGTGCCTACGAAGCGTCGGCCATTTTGTGTTATGTCCAAAATCGGACATAACTCACCTGCGCAGAGGTGACTGTTTAAGGATGGCAAGGAAGGCATACGACGGAAACCAGCTTTGGCTGTGACACGTGCAGCGAAAGCTACTTGTTATGAGCACTTTTCGGGCACATCTCCCAACCAGGTCTGCGCAAATAAACAACAACACAAAAATGTAGTCGCAAATCTTCCGTTTTCAACAAATTAGCAGTAGATAGACACTTAGCTTTCCATTCACGTTCGGTTTTAATTACAGACCAAGGAGGGTTAACTGGAAACTGTTAACCCATTAACGCCAAGACACCCAAAAGTGCCCACGAATATTATTATGTAGGACGCCGAGATGCCCAAAAGCGCCCATGAAAAGAGGGAAATTCAAACGCTGCTTGTACTGATTGATAGTAACACACTATTATTTCAAGTCTGACATCATTAGAAAGCCTAAAAATAGGGCTTTCCAAAGATAGTAAGATGACAGAGGATCACACACACACACACACACATAGCCAAATGTATTCATGGGTAGGTGACGGACAACTATGAATTTGATTGTCCAGTAATTTTGTAGTGATATTCACAGTTCTTGGAATTCAGCTACAGGCGGAGTCTATGACAAGGTAGGCAGTACCCTCAAAGACACAATTTCAAATTCAAATCACCATTTTAAAACTACAGTCTGGAGCTGGAATGCAACTCCATGCTGGGAGATATAATTATACATATTATCAATGTAATAGTATATTATCTCCCTTTACCCACATCTGTAGTACTAAAACATCAGTACAACAACATACTAGTGTTACAGTAATATTATTGCAAAGATAGATAAAATTAATACTGTATTTGACCGAATAAAGGCCGGGCTTGTTTAATAGCTGGGGGGTAAAAGCAGCCCTAGGTAAACAATGGCTGGGTCCAAATAATAGCCAGGTCTCAGTAACAATATGGCCACATTGATCAATCGAGGAACAATGCTTACTCAATTATTACGATCAATAATATAACATCTAGATTGACGTTTACTATTGTTTAGCCTTTGATAATAGTATAAAGATACCAAAAGGAACCAAACTACCCTGTAGACGCTGCCAAATGATTCTAACAACTTCTTTCTGCAACGGGACAGACCTCAGATTTTGCTCGTAAGTGGTAAGATGGCCTCGTTCCATGGGTTCTTATTCGATTAATCCCAGTTATCTATCTGTCCTGTTGGTGCATTATTATGATTATATAGAGAATGCAGGTGGGTTTGCCATAAAGGACTGGAAAAAGTTTTTGGGTTCAAATAAAAACCCTGCTTGTTGAACGGCCGGGTTGAAAGTGCCAGGAAATATATAAAAGCCCGGGCTATCATTTGGTCAAATATAGTATACAAATATATTTTATTTTATTAATGTATTAATTGGATATACATGGTACGACCAAAGGAAAGAGGTGAAAATAACAAAGGAGCGGGCACATTATACAACATACACACAAACAATAACAGAATAGACAAGGTGCAATTTGATCTACAATACAGGATAGGCATGACTAGAGCCTAGAGCAGATACAGAGTTAAATTTTTGATTACATACACTGATTCTCTGGCATAAGTGACAGAATGAAAAAGTATTTAAATATAAAAAATATCTTACAACATCTGTGTGTTCCTACTTTTATAATAAGGGTTCTCATCCGAAGCTGACTTTGAATATGGTCAAATTCCATTTAGTCCATGGACCAAATTCAAGCTGATTTCGAATTTGGTCGAATTCCATTTGGTACATGATCATGTACATAATGCTTAATATTCAAAACTACTTTTATACTCCTGTAAGGTGGGACTATAGTATAATACTATAATGAACTATAGATGGTGGCAGGGATTCTACTTCCAATTCAGTTTCCATGGCAGCTATGAAGTTGGTCGCTTCTGTACACAGAAACTCCCACTTCCTGTCATTCAGCAGAATAATCATAATACTATAGCTGCAAGTATACCTTCTGGTGTTCGCTATATAGTGCTGGTTTGTAGTTCATGACTTCTCCTTTGAAGTTCTTTTGACCCATCAGGGAATAGAGTGCATTGCACAAAGTTGACTGCTCTCTCAAGATGGCTCGCTATTCTGGCTTTCGCAGCAAGTTTGATTCCACTCCACTGCTGTTGCTAACTCTGTTTTTCGATGTGTTGATTCATATGTCTCTTGTTGGACAAACTCAGCACATATGTGATATAGCAAATGAAAATATGCCGTATAGCTCCCACAAAGATCACAGTTCTCTTTTGGTGATGATCCCGGTTCTTGTTGTACTGTTTTTTTTCTGTGCTGTTAGCTTTGAAGTAACTAAACATTGCATTTTTGGCTATTGTGGAGGATGGGGTCGCTTAAATAATCCCCCTAGATGCTACTGTCCGGCAAAAAAACGAATATAAATTGCTGTGATTGCCCTAAAACTGCAAATAATTCTTGTGATTGTTGTCAATGTCCCACACTGGGTAATAGATGTCACTGCTGTGAGCTAGAACTCAATGCCAACACCCCAAAACGAAAATGCTGGCATTCAAAATGCTCTTGCATACTTAATACAGTAACTGCCAATACACAAGGTACCAGTGGAAAAGATACAAAATGTTGTGCCTGTCCAAGTAGAAAAAAATCAACAGAGAAGTGCTGCACAAGACTCAAGTATTGTGTGCATGGTATCTTGACTATTCTTATGGGTATTTTTTTCCTAATTGGGGACAATTTACCTGATGAAGTTTGTCTTTTTGATTCTATGGACTATACCCTCAATGTAACAACATGTGTGATAAAAGATACTCGTAAATGTAACTTCAGCAAGTGTACAAGGGCCACACCATCTTCTGTCTACACTTGCAGAACTATACAGTACAATAATACTGTCAAATTTGAAGCTTTACTCTTTAAAAAGTGAAGAATTAGCAATAATTGGTAAAACTCACCAGCGGTGGGCTTCAGCATTCCAATTGGCAAGTAAAATAATACTCTTTGACCAGATACTAAGTGGTATCCATGACTCCATCTTCAGGTTGGTAGGTGATGACAGCCAAAAATGTCTTCCCGGCACACATGCCAGTGGAGCGGTACTGTATATCATAAGTGTCATTGCATGGGGAATCCTGCTCTCTGTACTTTGTTACAAGGAATGGCCTACCACTGAATTATCTTCATGTCCTAAAGTCAAACATGTATTGCTTTATTTTGGTCTTTGGGTGTTCTATACTGTTTACATTATTGCTGATACACCATGGCCATGGGAGTGTTACACTAATACTGACTTGAAGAAATCTCATATTACTGCTCGACTGGTCCTTTTAGTATTTTCTCTTGCACTGGTTTCAATACTCGTTTTTATATACTGTGTAACAGTTTGCATACCATCACTACGTTTTCAAGCAATGCACAGGTTAGCATTCGACGGTATTGGTGAAGATCTACAAGAGATGCGAAAAGTGTATGAATACGAAGATATACCTCTTATTTGCAGACATTTCAAACAAGAAAATGGAATAAAGCCTCACTTTTCTCTCAAATTTGATGAGGGAATGAGATCAGCGTCCTACTCATTAATGTTTATGTGGGATTATGACTCCTTACAATACAAGGGATTAAAAGCATCTGATGAACAAGTAGAGGATTCGGATTCACAACGACTCATTCCATCACAGGGACAAGGAAAGCAGACAGGAGACATTGCTGGTGTTCAAATTCTGTCGCAAGAGAAACTCAAAACTCTCATGCTCAATCCAAAAACCATCATATTTGGGCCTATTGGCTTCAAGACGGTGAAATTCATACTTGTTGAAATAAAAGAAGGTTAGTATTCATTTGTATTAAAGTAAGAGTCCAGTATAATATTAGTATTATATAATATAATAATATAATATTATTATATCACAGGTAATTGAGCAGAATCATGGGAACAGGGAAAAATCCTGACAAGATAAATTCCTAAATTCCCAGGTTGCCCCATCGTGTCATACCCATGCACACTTATACTCTTGAGGTGAAACCTCTACAAATCCTAGGATTGCAATTTTCACACTTTCACATTCTTGGACGGCCAAATTTTGAGGGTGTGAACTTACATGTCTTCCAATTCACAAAACCTACAAACACAAAGCCATGTGACAATAAAAGCACACGTGGTATTTTGTATGCACATACATATACGTGTACATGTATACACGTGCATGCGTATATATGTGTGCAAATGTCATGTATATGTGTGTACATGTATATGTGGTCATGTATGTGTGTTAGTGTAGAAAAGAACATGCATTATCATACACATGCATACTATTAGACATGCAAATCTGTCCATGTATAAAGTACTATCTGTCATTTAGCATTTACTGATAACGTTGTGCTCTGATCCACATTACAACTGGATTGTCTAAATTACATGCAGGTGAAACAAGTGGCTAGCCCATGCTGTGAAGAGCAGATATCCATTTATATAGCATCTCGTGAAGATACAAACATTACAACAAGTGGATAATAGTGAAACTCCTATAAATAGCAGTATCTACATGTACGCAGTTGTAATCATGTAATCGTGTTTTCTGAAATCAAGTGTACCAGAATACACTCGCATGAGTGGGTAACTTGCATCTAAAACTAACAATCACAATTGGAAACAATGCTCGCATATCAAACATTGTACTCCTATTTTTACATGCGTAGAATCTATTTCCTCACTTTCATGGGCTCAAACACAACCCAAACTATAAGCCCCTCCCACCCACCAACACCCATACACACATATACTCGTACCCACCCACATCCATCCACGCACGTACCCACATCCATCCACGCACCCACCCACATCCATCCACGCACATACACACACACATACTTACACACACGAATACACTTGTTTAACCCTTCTACCCTCTCACGTACCCTTTAAAGGGCCCAAACATTGGGATTTTTATTGCGCCGAAGAAAGCACTAGCAGCGGCGTTCTTGGTACCATCCGAAAGCTCAAATATCGGGCAATTCAGTAAAAGAGTAAAACGCTATGGATTATGCACTTATACGGGTCAGGCCCACCTGATAACGACCACGCTCAAAAAGGCATTTTTCGCCGCATAACGTTGGATAATTTCGTATACGTAGATAAAAGATGGCGTCTGCGCGGAAGCTTTTTAGCACGCAGGAGGTGATAGACTTCTTTGAAAGCGATGTTTTGTCGATTGATTGTGATTCGAGCGCTGAGGAAACGTTCGATGAATATATTGGAACGATGCTACCAGATGAAGATGATCGCGGACATTCTGAAGACGACATTCAGGAGAGTTCAACACGTTCCACACCATCGCAGCTCCATGACGATCTGCAAGGAGTACCAGAAGATATTTTAATTTCCAAAGACAGCGAGGAAAGTCAAGAGGCGCACATTTCCGTACCTTCCCCTCAAAACAGCATTCCTGATACCATTGATCCTTGGGGAAGCTCTGATGATGAATGCGGCGCTGATGATCTCGAAGCTGATGAGTCCTCAACGGTTAGTTATATGTCGGATTCTACAGAAGATACTAGATCAGAAAGTGATAGTGCATCTGAAACTAGCAACCTTGCAACTAGTACAGTGAGGGGACGGGGGAACAGAGGAATTCGAGGAGGGAGCAGAGGATTGAGACGAGGGAGCAGAGGAGCAAGACAAGGAAACAGTGGAAATGTCCGTGGTTCAGGAAGGGGTATGAGAAGAGGGCACTCGCGGGGATCTAGGGGTCACACTGGTAGAGGATTGTCTGTGAGCTTTCAGTCACTAATTCCACCATCAGCTAAGTCTATCAGCATTCCTGATGCTTGTTTCCAGGAACCGGAGGAATTTATGCCCATTAGAACACCAGGGCCACACATACCATATAGTGATGATAGTGATGTATCTGGATTAGATCTATTCCGCCTCTTCATTGATGATGAAACGTTAGACCGTTTGGTTACCTCCACTCTTGCTTATGCTGAAAGTAAGAAGGATCACAAGCGCAGTATGTATCAGCGTTTTATGAAACAAACACTTGACAGGGACGAGATGGCACGTTACATTGGAGTATTGTTACTGCTTAGTATCAATTCTACTAGGAACTACCGGCAAGCCTGGAATCCCAAGAGCTCCCAGGTTAGTTTGGAATATTTGAACAATGCTATACCGTTGTATTATCACATTTTGACTATACACTGTCAGGCTGTTATTTTTGTGCAACTACATGTATGTGTACTGTATAGCATTGTCGCATGATGTACATATCACCTAGGAAATTTATGAAATATATACACACTGCGTTAGTTGTGCTGTGTATAACAGGGGATGGATATACAGTACACACTGCCTTCGTTGTCCTCACAGGTACTTATTAGATTGATGGACTTGATGACAAGGAATAGATTTGAGGCAATTAGTTCCTTTCTTCATATCGTGACACCAGCAGAAGAAGATCAACTGGCTGGAGATCCATTGAACAAGATTAGACCACTTTATGACAGGATGAAAGCCAAATGCCTCGAATACTACCAACCATTGCGGGAGCTTTCTGTTGATGAGCGCATGGTGAAGTCTAAATCTCGCACCCACTTTCGGCAGTACATTAGAAACAAACCCACTAAGTGGGGTTTCAAGTTTTGGGTGCTTGCCGACCCAACTGGTTTCACCAGTAATTTTGAATTGTACCAAGGTAAAAGAAGATCCACCACTCCATCTTCCCACGGTTTGGCATATGATGTTGTAATGGACTTGACGATGCCTTTTCATCACCAAAGCTATCTTATCTTTTTTGACAATTTTTACACAAGTCCTACACTTATGGATGCTTTGCAGGAACATGGAATCAGCTCAACAGGAACACTACGTGTTTCAAGAACAGGAGTACCCGAAGCTGTAAAAGAGCTAAATTCTGTTCTGAAGCGAAGGGATGTACCTCGTGGAACTGGGTACTATATTCGCAGTTCTTCTGCAGTATTTGTATGCTGGAGAGACAATGATTGTGTCACCGTTGCTTCAAACTCCTATCCAGGACATGTCGATGGAACAGCAAGGCGAAAGAGCAAGGACCAAATGGGTGTCCACTCGGCAGTTGACGTCCCCCTCCCTTCTGCTATCCGTCGTTATAACCAATTCATGGGTGGGGTTGATAAGTCAGATCAACTTATCAGCTACCATCGGGTCTTACGTCAAACAGTACGATACTGGAAGACCCTTTGGTACCATCTCCTGGAAATCAGCATAAGCAATGCATTCATCTTCCACAAGTGGCGTCTGTTAGAAAGCGGTGCAAAGAAGATTCCAACCATGAGTACTTTTTTGGATGGTGTTGTCTTAGCCATAGTCAAAAGACACAGCAACCAAACAGCCCAGCCATGGGACACTTTTACTATACGGCATGGAAGCAAGCCCTATAGCTTTGAGCAAAGGCGAAAATGTGCAATTTGTAGAAAGAAAACTGTCAGAAAGTGTCCTGATTGCCCCTTTTGCCCACCTTTGTGCCAGTTAGTGGACAGAGACTGTCACACTGAATGGCACAGTCATGCCTTTGGCGCAGTGCGACAATCGTGGTTCTACCAACAAAGAGCGCGACTAGAGATGTCAAGGATGCCAAATTTGACAATTTCATCTAGAAAACGGGCGGGTAGACCATCTGGAGTGAAAAACAAGAAGAGGAGATCTGTGTTTTCAAAATAATATTGCTGTAACTTACTGTTTAGTTACCTTTAAGTGCTTTTTGTTTCTTCTTTTGGTGAATCTTTTTGTTCTCACGTATATTTGTTCTCATTGCTTCAATAGCTCCACATTTGGTATCATTTTGTAGAGGACACCAAGAGCTTTCCAATGGTACCCTTTTTGTACAGCTACTATGTTGCATAATGCCAATAAAAATTGCGCAATGACAGGAAGTAATTTTTGCGCAAAGTTTTCCGGCCATTTTGTCTCCTAGCAACCGCGTCGTCATAGTTACAACGAATTCAAATATAGCATTAGATTCTATATCATATGGAGAAAAGAATGATATATAGTTTGTGCATAATAGAAGTCTCTTGTTGGTGTTTGAGGCTGTAAAAGATAGTACTGTAGTTGAAAATTACAATGTATGGGAGGGTAGGAGGGTTAAGTGGGAAACACTTATCTAAAACTGTTTATCACAATTGAAAATGCTACATATCAAAAGTAATAATATATATATATGCTACAAATATGCATTTCCTCACTATTTGAAATTCACAGGCTACAACCTGAAATATGCAACCTCTCCGCCCACCCACCCCCATGCACGCGTGTATCCACGCACCCATACATACCCACCAACCACCCTTCCACACCCACACACAAACTCACATTGGATAGCAAGTGGATATTGAACTACTACAAATATCAGTTCCCTACATGTAGGTAGTTGTAATCATGTAATTGTGTTTCTGAAATCCAGTTTGCCTGAATACACTTGCACAAGTGGATAACTTGTATCTAAAACTATCAATCCTAATTGAAAATGATGTTCGCATATCAAATATTGTACTCTTATCATTACATGAATAGAAATCAATTTCCTCACTTTTATGGGCTCAAACACAAACCAAATTATAAGCCCCCACACCCACCAACACCCACACATGCATGTACTTGCACCCACATGTGCACACACACACACACACACACGCACACACACACCCATGCTCCATCCACCAACACACTAGTCCAATTAGTCTCAGCCCTAACACATGTACACATTCACGGGAACTGTCTCCATCTTATATTCATGAATTAACACATTCATAGGAACTGTCTCCATCCTATATTCATGTACACATTCATGGAAAATGTCTCCATCTTATATTAACAAACAGCAATGTATCATCAATGCAGCACCCACACACATACTCACACCCACCCACTTCTGCAAGCGCATACCCACAACCACCCACGCACATACCCACACCCACATGCCCACACACACGAATACACTTGCGTAAATGGATAATGGGCATGCATGTAAAACTGAAAATGAGCTACAACCTAAAATATACAACCTCTCCATCCGCCCACACACACATGCACATACCCACCTGTGCGCACCCAACCAAACCTGCACATACCCACACTCATGCGTGCACACACACATATGTTTGCATCTACTCACACCCACACCCACACATACCCACACCTATGCATGTTGCCCCACCTATACACATATCCCACTCACATGCATGTCCACACACACACACACACACACACATGCGTTTCCACACACACACAACACACACACACACACACGTGCGTGTGTGCTCTGGTGAGCGTAACTTAGAAAAACAAGAATAACCATGCACAATGATGTCATTGAAAACACAAACCACCCAACCCGCATCCAAGTAAGCCCCAGTTGGTGGTAACAAAATATCAATGCATTGTATTCCAAGAGTTGCCCATAACAATGCCTTGTATGGAAAGGATAAATGTGCCTCATGCTACTAGAAACCAAATCGAGAACAACATGTATATTCATATCACCTTCTATACTAAGAATACATGTGAGCAACAAAGAATACATGTGAGTAACAAAGGATATACACAGGTGAGTTATGTCCAAATTTAGACATAACACAAAATGGCCGACGCTTCGTAGGCACCAAAATTAACCCAATTGTTTGCTTTCTGCAATGGGTTATATTGGCATGAACCTACTACTCTACATTACAAACATATTGACGTGATGTTGGTGTTCTCTTCAAGACAATCTACAAGTCGAATGTCTCACTACAAGCAATTTCTTCGGCTACTGTCTAAAAGACAAAGAAGCAAAATCGAAGTGGTAAAAATCTCAGCTTCTGAACACGCCAATAGGTTCAAACGACTCCTTAGATACATAAGTGTCCTGAAAGATTCCTGGAGCCCGGTAGCTCAAAGCAGGGCTGTTATGTCCAGGGGTTTCAGTTGTTTTCGGAGGTATCCAACCACAAAACACGGGACATAACTCGAACAGTAAAAGGTACAAAGCTCCAGGAAACTTTCACTGTGGTTTGGACTATTGGGAACCCAATGGCACTATTGCCGTTGCTTCAAATTGAGATATTTACCACCGTGATTTTAGAAGAAAATTTCCACTCGAGCATCTTTCTTCTTCAGACTGCAGTCACATGCTGTCACATGTTCTACGAAAGAGTCCAAACATCTTTCTCGTATTCTCGCGTATACGTCCAGTTTGCGCATGATGTCATCACGAAAAACTAGCTATCTGTGCGTGACAAACCCATGCGGTTAACGCTATAAGGAAACTCATTGAGTGAAACCGTATAATGTTACACTATGGCTGGATTTGGACACAACACACCTAACAAAGAATACATGCGAGCAACAAAGAACACATGTGAGCAACAAAGAACACATGTGAGCAACAAAGAACACATGTGAGAGGCTCTGCAAAATCAGCCCTCTTGTCAAAGATAAGCATGAATAACCAACATACCATAATTTTTCCCCACAAACTGCCATAATTTTTCCTACAAACTACCATAATACCGCACACACACACACTGTAAACACACACACACACACACACACACACACACACACAGGCACTCTCCAGCTTTGTACATTTATTTTATTGTTTCACACTGTTACTTGAAGTATATACTGTAATAATAATTTTTATAGTTTATAGTATTACAGTTATTTCAGAATGAAGTGATACGATTGTTGGTAAGATCATAATGAAATTCATCCCTGGGGATTTGTGAGTTGTTAGCTGCACCTCACATGACTGAAGTCAGGCATTCAAATGTTATTATAGTAACTGCATGTTGTCAGACACATAAATGTATTCATTTTGGGATAGTTTGGAAGTAGGAGGAGTTTGGTGCATGGGAGGTATAGGGCTTACAGGATCCTGTCCGCATTCCCAATAGTCTCAATCCAGGTTCCTAACTCACAATAGAAAGCTATCACTCGCAGATCTACAGTTGAGTTACCGTATATTCTTTAACAGTTCGGCACTCCATAATTACGTTATCCTTGGATTTGTGTCAAAATATCTCTAAAATTTGACGAAATGGCCATTTCCCAAAACTTCATCATGTTCTCCAATATTTCATCATTCAATTTTTCATCAGGAAATAAACTTCATAAATGAATTCGAGTTTTGCAATTCTACCAATGATTCTTCTTCCTGTGCTTTGAATGGAGTATTTGTTAATTTGTTCTGCAGGGTAGGTTGACGAATTTTTAGAGAATATACAGTACTCTCCAACATCTCATCTTAATGAGGCCCTAATTACAGACCTACTGAAATTTGGCAGTGTGTATAATAATTATATAATATGTGAATGTAAGCATACAAACATATGTATCCCTGCATGAGGTTAGCCTCTATTGGTGCTGATTGTGATGTAGATCATGACACTAAATTGAAAACATGAAATACCGTACTTGTACAAACTTTTGTGGGATGAAACTTTTGCGGATTCAGCCGAGGGGAAGCCATGCTCGAAAACTTTAAGCCCACGAAAATTTGGGTAAAGTGTTTGTGCAATGACCAAAATGGCCGACAACAGACAAAATCGTTAAGAAGCACATCAGCACCTTCGTTCGTTTGTTTAGTGGCTTTCATCTGGAAAGAGGGAATTTCTATCGATTAAAGTCTTAAAGAAGGCAGGATTAACCTTTTATGGGCAGCGTTTTTTCGTCACTGCTAGCCCGTTAAGGACCAAAGACCAGTTAACTGGCGCAAACTTTGTCATGACTTTTTTTCTTCAAAATGTCCTTATCTAATCTTTTAAATGTTCCTATTCTCAAGATTCGACATCTCTTGAGGCCTGTTGCACAAACACAATACTGAGCGATCCACTGTGAGCTCACAGAATGCAGATTTCACCATGCGCAGTGTTCGCACTTAATAAATGCACAAATTCTTCGTATATCGTTACCGTAAACACTGCAGTCCATCATTACAACTTGCTAAAGTACACAAGAATAAATAGAAAAACACATGCAAGCAAAAGAAAGTTTGGTATAGTTCATTGGAGTTGATAATGTGGAGTAATGGGTAAACTGCGAATGCGCAGGTATGACAAGTCCACTTTGAGAAAGTTGAGGGGCGTTTTCTGGTTTATGAGGAATTTGATACAATACTAACACCTAATACAGGGAGTGTGCGTGCTAGTCATGTGTTCCTTTGTGACTACGGAAATATTCTAAGCGGATTAGTGGAGAATAGGCTGATTGGAGAGCTTCACAATCATTAGAAACAGCTAGCAGCTACGAAAGAAGAACGAAACAGCTTCAAACGCGATCTACTGCACTCGGCCAAAATCCTTGTCAAGGCTCCATTTACGCTGACGTCATAATTGTCTCGTGACAACCTTGTGATCATGGTCGAGGAGACGGCTTCATCAAGGGCTGAATTTCTTTCGAAAAGGCGGTCATGTAAACGACTGTTTAGCGGAGCCATATTTCGAAATAAAGATCACCAGTGGCAAAGGTAACTTTTCACCGTTGGATACTTTTCATTAAATGCTCCATTCTCGAACATGCCCACGGGTTTGTGGCTTTACTTTGTGCCGAAAACAACATTTTGGTGGACATCTCGCAAACAAAGAGGTTTATCAAAAGCATCCAACGGTGAAAATTTAGATATTTATGTTAGAAGTCTACTGATGCAGTATGGCTCCTTTCTAGGATTGTTTACATGACCGCCTTTTTAACTGAAACGTTTTTTATAGGTCCGAATTAACTATTATTTTCCTAACTATGTGAAGACTTCAGAACACAACTATATCAGAAATGTAGCATTTAATAGTTATAATTATGTCTGGAAACCTACTCAAAAACTTTAACCTTACAGAACGGAAGAAAAACGGGGGGTGATTTCAGCCAACTTTAGGGTGGCCATTTTGTTAACACCTCACATGTGGGACATGTCACACCTGCGTGCAGTATTAGCCCAAAAACAACCTCGAAAGCGCATTTATCTGCATTGCAAACTCCCAGTAAACATACTTAATGAGAGGTACATCTCCACAAGCTGAAACCTGGGACAAATCTTCAGTTTCGGTCTTTTAGGTGGTGAACAGCTTTGATAAATTGGAATGCAGGATATTTTTGCAGTTTTGCGCTTAACAAACTTGAATCTGGACCTTCTACTTTTGTCTGGACTATTCTTCAGGAGCACTAGAACCACTCAGGCAAGTAGGGCACTTCAAACTAAACCACACAGAGGCATATCTGACCAAAAATTGATACTTGAAGCAATTCGAATTGGAGACGGCCATCTTTATTGTTTGCATAACTCTGTAAACTAGTTTGTATAACTGCATTTATAGTGATTCAGCTACGTTTTTCGGTACTTTTGAGTGGCTATAGTACTGTTTTAACTACTATGTATCAAGTTGAAAAGTACACCTTTTATTAAGTACTTCTTGCTCTATCTTTTGATATAAAATTCGTAGCAATTGCGCAATGTTTGATCCTTGCGGTACGTAAGGGGTTCGGCTGAACAGAGCCAGTTAACTGGTCTTTGGTCCTTAAAAGTTATAAAGGAGTATAGCTATTTTGTTTCTGAGAATGGTACAACGGATAACTAGAAAGTTGAGATCAAAAACTACCAGTGAAATCAAACTTCTTGCTGTTTTGATGGATATCATCACCTTATTGGCATTAACTGGACACCAATTGGACACTTGTGAACGTGGTGTACCTGTTGCTAAGCACTTTAGTTTTGTTACTCTTGTGGGTTCCAGTGTAGTTTTTTCAATTCTGTCAATTGGTTTGCTGTTACACAAATTCTGTTTCAATTGGATCAGGTCTACGAGTTCTTGCAAACAGCATTTCACTTGGTTGAATGTAACCTATGATATTGTCAATGTTGTTATGGGGGTTTGCTTCCTAGTTGGTGACAATCTTTCAGATGCTATATGCATTGACTTCAATACCAGTGAGTGTGAGGAAAAAGTCAGATCCATGGTACCTATAAATAGCACGACATGCATGAGAATTCCTCAGCCAGAAATGGATATGTTACCAAAGTGTAATGTAATAACTTGTAGACAGATCTCTATTGGTTTTCTTGGAACTTCAACGGTGCTAAATCTTTTCTTGCTGTATTCAGAGTTTTACTGTGCTAATAATTTGAAAGGACTCATGACAAGTCCAGGATGGCATACAGTGTTGACTAGAATGTTTGATTTGTTGTCACGTGTGCTCATCTTTGACCAATCACTGAGTGGACTTTTTGATACCATTTTCAAGTTGACAAGAAATGAATCGTTTCTGTGTCCAGAGGATGGAATAATACATGTCAGTGCTGGGACTGTTTATGGTGTCAGTACATTGATTTGGCTGCTGTTAGTAATTACTCATGTAGCCAAAAATATGAAAACTTTGAAGACTATCAAATCCAAATGGTCCTCCTTCACACCATATTTGATAAGTCTTTTCTTCATTTGTTTGTTCTACATCATTTACATTTTTGCGGATACCTCATGGCCCTGGGATTGCTTCAGTGCCAAAGGAAATCAGAAGAAAGCTGGACTTAAGGGACATGTAGCCTTACTTGTGTTTTCACTGTTTATCTTTGTTCCTTTCTATGCGGCATATACTGTCATTTCTTTTTGTCCCTCTTTGTGTATGATGCGCCATGCTGAACCTCTCAATCGTGAGGAATACACACTGATGTTAACAGACCATGAAATGCAAGTGGAGGGTAAACAAAACATGAACATTAGCTCGAAAATTGAAGCAACCACTTTTTCAACAAATGTTTGTGTTGATTTCACGAGAGTTTACAGCTGGTGGCATTGGTGTCCCTGTACATGTAAATCTGTTTGCATCCCTAAGCCAAGTGGTAGTGCACGTAATGTGCACAAATATAAGGCGCGTTTTAGCTTGGACAAGATTGGAAATGAAATAGAATCAGATGTCTTTAAGCAAAGTGATTCAGTCAGAGTCAGTCCTCCTCCGAGAAGTTATAGACAAATGCAGTCCTATGATAGCTTAGATAGCCGCACAGCCATAAATTGGCCTCTGGAAATTGAGATGGAGCTTATGACAGTAGACTTGGAAGAAGACCAAAAGTTTTTGATAATGGGCAGATCAAAGGATTACACCTTTTTCCTGATTCCACACAATGATACTCCAACAGATACTCCAGCACATACTCCAAAAGATGCTCCAACAGATACTCAAACAGATACTCAAACAGATACTCAAACAGATACTTCAGTATAATCAGAGAAATCATAGGAAGAACTGGACATGAACATTGGTGCATGATTGATAAATGAACTGAAGGAAAATGACACAATAGAGACTAAATTATAGTCACAGACTAAGAACAAATAAAGTAATATGCCAAATGAAGTTGGCGTTGCATGTAACTCTTTATAGTTTGACAGTATAATGTATGTCTTGTGTAATATAAAGGCAATATCGTGTATATTTAGCACATGACATTACATCATCATCAGATGTACTATGACAACACATGTATGTACTTACATAAGCACACAAGGACACACCTGCAAAGTAAGTATATACTTCTACACAAGCTTGCACAAGTACATGCACACATGCACACTAGTACCCCCACATGCTTGCACGCACACCATCATGCATGCATACCTGCACATACACTTGACCTTGGGTACAAATGCATGAACACACATTCACACATGCTGTCATGGACACATGCAAGCATAAAATGTACCCTGTACCTACATAAGGGATGTGTATAAGCGTGCATGCACACACACACACACACACACACACACACACACACACACACACACACACACACACACACACACACTGTACTATGAATTTTATTGTCGAAAGCGGAGGATGTAATTCTGTAGTGATATTCACAGTTCTTGGAATTTAACTAGGTGGAGCCTATGACAAGGTAGGCAGTGCCCTTGAAGACACAATTCAAATTCAAATCACCACTTTTAAAACTACAGTCTGCAGCTGGAATGCAACTCCATGCTGGGAGGTATACAGATACATAAAACCAGCATAATAGTACAGGGCTAGAAATAGCTGCATGCCATCTGCCATTTTCTGAACAAAACATGAATATGGCTGACCAAAATTGAGCAGGGTCAGCCATTTGGTTGACTACTAAACTTGAGAGCTGAGTCCCTGATATTGGCTATTACAGTTGAGTGTCAATTTGTTTTGCCAATATCAAGGTTCAATGCTAAAGATTCCTTCATATTATTATGTATGTACACATGTACTGTACATACATAATAATCTATGATGGTTAGAAATGGCTGACCAATCTTAAAAATGTCCTAACAATATAATGCTGGGTCAGCCGTTTGTCCAAGCAAAGGTCAAATGCTATTTTTAACACAGATAGTACATCATTGTATATCTCCTTCCATTGATTATATAGTATTATACAATACAATGTACATACACTATTAGTTGTATATATGGTATATCCGCTGAGCTCCATACCACTAGTCTGGTATGTTAGACCTAGCTTGTCATTAGGAACTACAGACAAGTTGGGTCCAGTGGGCCAGATTGTCCCACATGTATCAATACATCAGTATGACAACATCATAATGTGGTATTTTAGTAATGTTTGATAAATATAATGTGTGTATGTAAATATTTTATTACATCTGTGTGTTCCTGCTGTTTAAATTAGGGATATCACAGGAGATCGCGTATCGGATAACCGTTTGGTCTGCTGTGTAAACATTTACCGTTTAACTATGAACACCGTACGAACACCGTTTTGGTTCACTTACGAAGACTGTTTTCATTGGCCACACGTCTTGATCACATTCACGAGACCTGTGGCTAACAGGTAATATACCGCAACGGTAAACCTAACGCTTGCACACGTCTTCTCACAACAAATCCTCCAGTCTGCGTATGAACTTTATCTGTGGATTCGGCGTTTACTGTATGAACAAAAAGCCAAGGCGTTTACATTTCGAAAGGCGAGTATTGTAATAAGAGCACATCGAATTAGCAAATTCATTACTCAGCAGCAGCAACATTAATAAGTGTAGTATAGTATAGTATAGTACAAAAGTGAGTGAAGGGCAAATACAGATGTGTATGAAAATGGTCAAAAATGTAAACATTTGTCTTAAATTAGTTAGGCACTAAAATCTACACCTTCAAGTTCAGGATCAGGTGGATCTTCATCAGTTACTGGTTCAGTGGGTGCTCCTTCCAAAGATGACTGCTGAAGTTGCTCTTGCCTTCTGCTTAACAGGAAGGCATCACTAAGTGTCCACACCTTGGCATCAGCTGGTGGTGGTCTTGTTGATGGTGTGCCTTCCCTTCTTTGCTTTGGGTGGAACCCTTGATGGTTAGTCAAAGTTTGTCTCTCTCGCCTCCTGTCCAGTTTAGTGATGAGATTGATGAATCCTACAATGATTCAAAAAGGTCATATACACTAAATATTATTATTAAACTACAGCATGAGGTCATTATATGTCTTACGAGATGATCTCCATGTGGGTTTATGGATGACATACTCGTCCTCATCTGATTCTTCTTCAGACATGTAGTGTGGAGTTATTGTACTCCAGGCCTGGACTTCTGCATTGTGCTTGCATGCCTTCTTCCTTTTTTCAAATAACTGCAGTAAGAAAAAATATTATTATTAAGCACATTCATCGATAATGAAAACCAACTTATACTCTCCTCTTTCGGCTGTATGATTTAGTAGCTTCATTGTTCTGCGCAGCTTGTCCCTGGCGATCAAGCTGTTCATCACGATACATACGTCTGCGTGACTCATAATAGCGGTAAATTGCACCTGCAAGAATACCAAAAAATTGACAGCTATATAAAGCTGATTCTCAGACAGCTGAATCAGGCATGTATAATAAAAGCATGTTGTAGTAAGCATGTAATGTTTGCACACACATGCATCGATTCATACAGCTGCTGATATATCTATACATAGTGGAAAAACTAACTCTTGATGTCTTCTCTTGTGTAGGTGCAAGCTATTGTCATTTGCGAAGTCAAGTTTGACACAACAGACTGATTGTAGGGAGACTGATACCTGTCATCCATATAGGCCGGGAGGGATCACTTTGATACACCAGAATGTACATATAAGCAAAATTAATTTGAATCTTACTTTTGCTTTGGGTCAAATTGCTGAGCCAAAACAGTATGAAAGGATTTCACTTTTACCTGTCAGTGAACATATTACGTGGCAGATATTATAATTATAGAATCTGATACTGGAATATGCATTTTTATTAAAAACAATAAAAAAATGATTGAAATACACTCACAGAAATTCCGTTGGGTATCTTTTTATAACTGCCTCTGGGGGTACTGCTTGAACTCTGAGTTGGATTTAGGGTAACAGTATTGGTTAAGTCTTTCAAAGAACCTTCAATGCTTGAAAATCGTTCCAATAGCGACTGGATTCTGCTGTCTGTTTCACGCTGCTGCCTGGACAAGACAGCCAATTCTCCTTCCCTATCCACATTCTGGTGTCCAACGTAGGGTATCCGTCTCGGAGTCTCTACAAAAGGAGATCCACTGGGAGGAGAAGAAAACGACGAACTATAGAAGCTGCCGTTGCCGTAGAAAGCGCTGTTTGTGCAGTCCGGTCTGGAATTCATTTCTTGGAATTGTCTTCCCTGAGATAAGCTGCGTCTTCCTTCTGATTCGAAAAAAAGAGGGGTAACCAAGGATACATGATTTCACTGACCGAACAAACGGTCTTCGAGGTCGGCGGTGACGCTTGAAGACAAAACAATCAAGCGTTATAGTGTAGCACTTACGCAAGGAATAAAAATGGACGCAATTGTGTCAGCGCCGGACCGGACTAGACTACAGCAATATGCGCTGCGGTGATTCGTCGTATGATCATTATGAAGTTTATTGTCCAGCATTATGCCTAAGCAAAGATGTCACAAATATTTTGGAAGGCCTACTATTACCACTGTACATGTCATGATAGAAAGTCTTTAGCCTTTTAATCTTGATCTTGGCTTTCGATCTAGTTTCAAGCAACTCCTCTTGCAACACTTCCTTCTCTTTGGTTATCACTTTAATTTTCCTTCTGAGAATGTCTATTTGGCTTGGATTTGTAGGTACTGAGTTGGATGAAAGATTCGGATGCCAATCTTCTTCCATAATACGGGTGACCACATGCCTGCTGTCTTTGTGAAGTGTCAGTATGAGACTTAACGTTGTGCTGAACTTGGACTGGTGAAGGAGGCGTTTGTTGGACGTCTTGTGCACTACAGCCAGTGTCAATTTCTGGTCTTGGCTCTCTTGCCGATGACATTCGTTGCCGGCGTTCCTGCCTACGCTTCTTCCTCTTATCGGCTAGTCGCCTCTTCTTGTAAAGAATCTTATTTCTGGTACAAACTTTAGGCATCAGGGAATGTCAGGCTACTCAGCATAAGAAGGGAATTTACGTGACGTACTGACTCAGTGAGTCAGAGTAGGTTACACAGGTCTATGGATTTTCGTGATCTCACGTCGTGACGTACTGCGCTGCAACCGCATTTGGCGCGAGTTCCACACATTTGTTGGGAAGAAGATTATCAAAGGTGCCCCACTGAAGCGAAGTAACTGTCTAGGAGTATATTTTGAAGATGAGTAATGAAGCACCGGGCTTACTGTATTATCAATATTAGTTTAAACTCGTTATAATGGTTTCAGTGATTATTATACACTGTGCATTTATTTTAGTCAATCTGATTCAGTATTACTGTTCTTGGTACTTTCAGGCAGCCCAGGCTGAAAAGT
>CAUJGJ010000313.1:8334978-8367478 GCA_963170055.1 Halisarca cf. caerulea | reverse complement strand
GCCCTAGTATTGACAGACCGCTGATCATCACAGCATTATATACTGTTTCAGGGACACCACAGACATTGTCAGATGCTCTACCTATTAATCGGTGTAATGAATTATTGTGTGTATTAATAGGAATTCTGAAAGGTTTGGAGTTTATGCACAACAAGAAAATTTTGCATAACGATATTAAGTGTGATAACATAGTTCTGAGTGATAATGTGCCCTGTGATGCTCCACCACACCAAACAATTTGGCCTGTCATAATTGATTTTAACAAGGCTACTCCCTTCAGCTCAACAAAGATGTACACACTATCAATAGAGTGGAGAATCAAATACAAAGCGAAATACACTCAGCTGGCACCAGACCTCATTGATGGCTGTGTGAGGCAGAGTCCTTCCACTGATGTTTACTCATTTGGAGCATTGATGAAGAAGGCTCTTTCGTACAGTTCAGCATTCAAGGAGTCAGCCATGAGGTCCAAACTTTGGAAGCTCGCCAATGATTGCACAGCATATGGCAGTACAAGCAGACCAAGCACTTCTCATTTACTATCCAGCATTCATCTACTTCAAGCATAAACGTTTTCTTGGTATATACAATGAACATTAAAATGCATGCATGCATGTACATCATAATATTGATTATTCTCACAATATTATATTAATTCTGTTATTTAAAGAAATGGTCACATGTTCATATAATCGGTATATTAAATCACATGCATACTATATATCATAGCTCTACATGCATACTATAACTCATAAAACATTATAATATAAACAACTTATTCTTATAAAATATAAAAAAATGTCTGCCCGGCCGGAGTCAGCAGAATTCATGCATGCAAGTTCAAACATGCTATCTTACAGCTACATTCACTGGTAAAATATTAGACACTTTTAGAGTTTGGCTATGGCTTGTACCTGAAGTATGCACAGGTAAATCTAGAACCAAATTGCCACTTGCACATATCCCCAAAATTCTCTGCAATGGAACCATCATCCATCTGCCCATAGTGTTGTCTAATTCAGGCCAAGTGACAAGTATATGGTCATCGAATTCTTCGTAATAATTTTCCTGGGGATGTCTGCAGAAAAATTGTACTTCTACAAAGGTATGCTCAATAAAACGCTGACCATGCACTCTCAGATACTTGCAGCAGTTCAGAGTGAGATATAGAGGTGTTAGAAATGATGGCTAGATGTTTAAGTACACTCTTAACTTTACAAATATGTTGACTGGGGTCATTTGGTGGCCACTTTACAGCAATTACAGAGGACACTTTGATTTCCATTCCACAATGTAGAATCGTTTTCAAGCACTCTACCTCCAATGCAAGTTGTTCAAATGACACCTCCTCATACATACTCGAATATGCTCATTTCAGTGCATCTTGGCGCTCAATTGAAAGTATTCAAACCTCGTTACCACCTGGGGACCCTCTGGCCAAATTAATATTGCTACTCTGACTATCAGTAGTACTTAACAGTAGTACCATGCAAAGATTAGTATTATGCATGGGTTATACGTATATAATATCAGCTGGGTTATCATATCCTTCTATACTTCCTAACCAGGTATTACTTATCAACAGTGTTCTCTATTATAACGAGGTTCTTAGACCATAGACTAAAGTATAAAGAGTCTATGCTTAGGCTATACTCTGGACAGCACTGAAAAAAATGGTTGACTTTGCCGCGATTCACGAAATCAACCGTGTAAATACAGTAACTAGGAACATACCAAAGATCAGCAGTGCATTATAATAACCATAATCATGTTATTTTTGCTTAGTCATTAATTTCTTTACTGCCGGTCAGCCTGTGAGAAGTGTGACCTCCGTGTCCCGCGATGCATGGGAAACCTGCTATACGTTTAAACATAGACTTTTGAGATTTGAGAGTCTATGGTTTAAACCAGAAAACCCTGCCTAGCCAATTAACAGACTATTAATTTATACATATCTGGCAGTGCCTCAGTTAAATTGAAATTCTCGTCGATCAATGCGCACTTTAGTCCATTTATATAGTATTACCTGCTCAAAGAGTTCGTGTTCGTCCTCCATCGGCTCTGGATCCTCATCGCCCATTGGTGGGACGCTTTGAGTTTGTTCGTAGCCTTCTGAGATAAACTCAACGTCACTATCTTCATCACCGATCTCTTTTTGCAGTTCACTTTGGTCTGGAAGCGACAATATATCGCTAGTGCTGCTGCTACTATCTTGATCCGAGGCAAAAATTGTATCAAGAACGGCCGTAGGGTTCATAACCAGCGAAGAAGTTATCGTGAATAACGTATGCTAGCTCTTATGCCTATGGCGCGATTGCCAGAATACCTACACATGCAGACGCCGCCGTCTTTGAACGAAGCCCGTGCAACGTTTCTTGCAGAATTGCTCAACCTCAAGAAGCTGACGTAATGACAGTGAATATGCTTATAGATCAATGAATAATATTAATGCAGGGTATACCTATTCGGTCTATCAACGGTTATCTAACATGTGGTCAGTCACACGTCTGATACATGGTCAATTCAAATAGACGGGTATTGGTCTTCGTAGGTCTTCATATCTTCCATTCCCTGTGTATAGCAAACAAACATAAGCCTTATAGCTCCCTCAAAGATCACATTTCTATTCCTCCTGGATGCTACTGTCCGACAAGAAAAGGAAATAAAATCAATTGTTGCAATTGCCCTTAGGCTAAAACTACAGGTTAAACTATATACAGTTACAGTACTGATTAAAGATAGGTAGCCATGCTACACGCGTGTGACACGAGCGTAAAATACTACTCGTGCGAGTAGAATTGTTACTCGTGCGAGTAAAAATGGCGACGTGTTAACAAGCTGGTATTTTCAACGTATAATTGTAGTACATTAAGTTTTATTTCGGAGAGCGAATGGATGGATGATTATAAGAATGAAGTCATGGATACCACCTTGGGATTAACTCGTGGCAAATATCCCTATGCCCCTCCCAATTCAATCGAAGATAGTTCGTCTTTTCCCAGCTGCTCGTCAAAGTAACGGTTTATTTTCGGAAATTGGCCACTTCGATGCTATCTTGTAATCTTGCGGGTAAGAATGTGCATGTATCGTGAATGCCTATAGTCCCTCCTTAGATTTTTTGTAGTTGCCGTCGCTACGTATCTCCATCTTTGTTGTGTTATCATGACATAAGTGCCTACGGAATGTCCGTAGCCCCAGTCGATTGTAGCATACCGGTGCAGTTTTCTTTGTTTTAGCCTCCCCAGCTTGGGTCTGCTGCTTACGCATGGCTGTTAGGTCGCGCATTCTAAAGTTGATTCGGAGTTCAATGTATAAGATCGAGCACGGTACCGCGATAGCGTCGTGCATCAGCCTTCGTGACTACCTGCGATCTCCCTGCCTAATCCGATGTCTTGTTTCACGTTTGCTTGGTTTGTTTTATCGGTATCTTTATATTTTAGCCACTTCTCCACTGGTTTGTTCGCTTTTCAAAGCATTTTTAAGGGTGTTAACTTACGTGTATTTTTTTACTCGCACGAGTACACGCGAACCATCTGCGTGTCACACGCGAGTTGCTGGTTACCTATCTTTAATCAGTACTGTATAATTAGTCCTCACTTATTAGAACACATCCGTTCTGAATTAAATTGTGGATAAAGTGAGGGAACTGGATAAGTGAGGAAGCAGTAGTATAGTGTACAGTGGGATTATTGCAGATTTGTTCCAATAAAAACTACCGCAGGTGTGTTATGTCCAAATCCAGCCATAAGTGTAACATTATACGGTTTCACTCAATGAATTTCATTATAGCACTAACTGCATGGGTTTGTCACGCACAGATAGCGAGATTTTCGTGATGACATCATGCGCAAACTGGACGTATACGCAAGAATACGAGAAAGATGGTCGGACTCTTGCGTAGAACATGTGACAGCATGTGACTGCAGTCTAAAGAAGAGAGATGCTCGAGTGGAAATTTTCTTTCAAAATCGCGGTGGTAAAAATCTCGACTCGAAGCAACGGCAATAGTGTCATCGGGTTCCCAATAGTTAAAACCGCGGGGATAGATTCCTGGAGCTTTGTACCTTCTACCGTTTGAGTTATGTCCTGTGTTTTGTTGTTGGAGACCTCAGATAACGACGGAAACCCCTGGACATAACAGCTGTGCTTTGAGCTACTGGGCTCCAGGAATCTTTCAGGGCACTTGTGTATCTAAGGAGTCGTTTGAACCTAATGGCGTGTTCAGAAGCTGAAATTTTTACCACCGTGATTTTGCTTTTTTGTCTTTTCGACAGTAGCCGAAGAAATTGCGTGTAGTGGGACGTTCGACTTGTAGATTGTCTTAAAGAGAACACCAACATCACGTCAATATGTTTGTAATGTAGAATTGTAGGGTCATGTCAATATTACTCATTGCAGAAAGCATAAACTGGGGGTTAAGTTTGTATGATATCTTGCCTATTTTTAACCCTTTATTGTGGACGGGCCACTATAGTGGTTCACGTGTGACCAATCAGCATTGTGGGGTAAGTGGTGACATTGTGTAACCGTTATTGTGGACGGGCCACTATAGTGGCTCCTTCTTTTTCTATCATTTTTGGAGCGAATTAAAGTAGATCACTTTTGTCACAACTAATGATTTTACAGCTAGTTAAGCTTTATTGAAGCACAGTTGAATACATAAGAGAAATTTCACACACTGACTTGTAAAAGGCGTAAGTGTATAAAAGTTCCCGACGATGGGTGAAAAGACATGGTTCGTATAAGCTTACTTTGCATTCATAAACTTTCCAAATGTAGCGCTATCCACCGTAGGATAAAGAACAGGCCAGTATTGTGCAGTTTGCTCAGTAGCAGCCAAAGAACTAGCACTGAAGACTGTAGAAAGTGAGCAAAGAATCTTCAGTGCGAATTCCGACAAAAGATAACATTTCTTTATGATTTTCGACATCTTTTTGAAGGATCACTCTATTGAGAGTACAAAACAAGTACAGTTGGAGCCAGTACAATATAAAAGCACTTGTAACTCTTCGTTTTCGTCAAGAACCATCTTTCTAGAAAACCAAATCATTATAAAACTTTACATGATTCTGCATATCGCATACCATCACTACATTTTCAAGCAATGCACAGGTTAGCATTCAACGGTATTGGTAAAGATCTAAAACAGATGCAAAAAGTGTATAATTACGAAAATTTACCTCTCATTTACGGACATTCAAAACAACAAAATGGGATAAAGCCTCACTTTTCTCTTAAATTTAAGAGGAAACGAGATCAGATTTATATGTGTTAACTTATGTGGGATAATGCCTCTCTTTTCTCTAAAGTTTGATGAGGAAATGAGATCAGCTTCTTATATGTTAACTTTTACATGGGATTACGACTTGTACTCTGCATACAAGAGATTAAAGGTATCTGAAAAACAAGCAGAGGACTCTGATTCACAACCATTCGCTCCACCACAGGAACAAGGAAAGCAGACAAAAGACATTGCTGAAGTTTAAATTCTGTCACAAGAGAAACTCAAAACTCCTGTCTTCAATCCAAAAAAAACATTTTTGGGCCTATTGGCTTCAAGCCGGTGAAATTTATCCTTGTTGAAATAGAAGAAGGTTAGAATTCAATTACAATAAAGTTAATGTCAATTATATTATATATCAGACATAGGAAATATAGCACAAATACTTTAGATATCTTGGGACAAGGCAACATGTCCTGACTAGATAACTTCCTAAATTTATCTAGTTTGCCCATTATTTCATACCCTATGCACTCTTTTTCTATTGAGGTGAAACTTTCAGAGATCTAGGATTGCAACGATTATCACACTTTCAGATTCATGGAAGGCCATGTTTTGCCATTGGCAAAGAGCCAAATCTAAAATTTTGATAGTGTGAACTTACAAAGGGTGACTTCCAATCCATAAAAGCCACAAATACCAAGCCATGTGAAAATCATTGCACACATGGTATTTTCCATGCGTATATGTGTAAAAATGTCATGTATGTGTGCACATGTATATGTGGTCACGTATGTGTGTTAGTGTAGAAAAGAACATGCATCATTACACAGGCTCATTATAGCGCTTTTCGAGTGGGGAAGAAAATGGCCACCGCTCGAAATGGTAATATATACATTGAATTTTACAGCTCAAACAACAATGTACGTCGATTTTTACAACTGTTTAGTGTTTTAATGTTATTTATCGAAACAATAAACTACAAAACAGGCCCATGTGTCATACGCAGAAGTATAAAAATGATTTTAAAAAAGGTACACTTTTTCTCTAAACGTCGATTTGGGGACGTGTAGACGGCCTCCCAAAGAGATGAAACTGGCATGAGATGAAAGAGTAAAGTTCATTTAAGATATGGATGCTGAGCGGAGAACATATAACTTCAACTGAAATAGTTATAACGAAAAATGTACTTTTAGCGGGTAAAAATGGCTAAAAATGACAATTAAAATGAGAATATCTTCGGCTAACCTGCTTATATAATCCCCGCTCAGCGAAAACAAGTATAAAAAAGTATTTTAAATCGTTGGATTCTTTTGTTGTTCAGAAAAAGTCCTGGGTACACGTCCTCAAAACACGATATATTTGCAGGACGGTTCCAATCCGCCATTTTAGGATAACGTAAGGTGCGCGTCATCAGTATTGGACATTTAAATTCGTATGGTACATTGGAAATAAGCGCCCTGCAATGTTATCGACTACGTGAACAATGGACCTGGTCGACAATTTGTTGTGCGGAAAGTTCTATTTTTCATTAAATGGCTCCAACAAGTATTGGTGAGTTCTTATGCATATATTCTTGTCATTGATAGTCATATCTGCAGCGAAAGTGGCATACTTGACGACTAAGACGCAGAGACAATGGCACTAGCTTGCGTGCGAAATCAATGGATTAGTACAAAGTCAGAAAGTAGACTGAGCCTGCTAACATTTTGCCGATTTTAGCTAGTGTTTCATTCGTGATCTAGGATATCCTGGATAGTATAGCGCAGTTACCTGTCACAGCACTTTCTTACATTGATTCGGCATTCTGCAACGATCATTCGAGGTGGGAAGGTCGATATCGGCGGTACCTGGCCCTTTTTGATGGTACTAGTGTAGCTTGAACATTGCGACTAAACATTGATGTGCTTTTATAAATACCTAAACAAAACTTATTAAGGCACAAAACGGCTTTTTGCATTTTCAAAGTCGATAGGATTCGAAAGATTATACTATCGCTAAACCACTGTAAGCGCCTGCTACTGATGACGTATTACAACGTTTACCTTCTTTTGGTAATGACGTATAGGTAAAATGTGACAAATTCCACAAATTCCATAACTTTGTCACCTGTAATCCCCAACTTCCAAAAAGCGCTATAATGTCCCTGTGTATACACATGCATAATATTAGACATGCAAATCTGTCCATGTATAAAGTGCTATCTGTCATTCAGTATTTACTGATAACGTTGTGCTCTGATCCACATTACAACTGGATTGTCCAAATTACATGCAGGTGAAACAAGTGATCAGCCCATGCTGTGAAGAGCAGATATCCATATATATAGCATCTAGTGAAGATACAAGCATTACAACAAGTAGATAATAGTGAAACTCCTATAAATAGCAGTACCTACATGTACGCAGTTGTAATCATGTAATCGTGTTTTCTGAAATCCAGTGCACCAGAATACACTTGCATGAGTGGATAACTTGCATCTGAAACTATCAATCACAATTGGAAACAATGCTCGCATATCAAACATTGTACTCCTATTTTTACATGCGTAGAATCTATTTCCTCACTTTCATGGGCTCAAACACAACCCAAACTATAAGCCCCTCCCACCCACCAACACCCACACACACATGTACTCGCACCCACCCACACCCATCCACGCACGTACCCACATCCATCCACGCACGTACACATACACATACACATATACTTACACACATGAATACACTTGTTTAAGTGGAAAACACGTATCTAAAACTGTTTATCACAATTGAAAATGCTACATATCAAAAGTAATAATAATATTATATAAATGCTACAAATATGCATTTCCTTACTGTTTGAAATTCACAGGCTACAACCTGAAATATGCAACCTCTCCGCCCGCCCACCCACCCCCATGCACGCATGTGTATCCACGCACCCATACCCACCCACGTAACCTCCCACACCCAAACTCACAGTGGATAGCAAGTGGATATTGAACTCCTATAAATATCATTTCCCTACATGTAGGTAGTTGTAATCATGCAATTGTGTTTCTGAAATCCAGTTTGCCTGAATACACTTGCATGACTGGATAACTTGTGTCTAAAACTATCAATCACAATTGAAAATGATGCTTGTACATCAAACATTGTACTCTTATCATTACATGCATAGAATCCATTTCGTCACTTTCCTGGGCTCAATTCCAACCCAAATTATAAGCCCCACCACCCACCACCACCCACACGTGTGCGTACCCATACACACATGTACTCACACCCACAGGCGTACACCCACCCACCCATGCACATGCCCACACCCACATGCGTACACACACCCGCATGCTTACACACACCCACATGCGTACACACCCGGGGAAGTGCACATTGAACTCCTGTACACAGTTGTAATCATGTAATTGTGTTTTCTGAAATCCAGTGTACCAGAAAACACTTGCATGAGTGGATAACTTGCGTCTAAAACTATCAATCTATCAATCACAATTGAAAATGATGTTTGCATATCAAATATTGTACTCTTATCATTACATGCATAGAAATATATTTCCTCACTTTCATGAGTTCAAACACAACCCAAATTACAAGCCCCACCACCCACCAACACCTTTGTTCAATTAGTCTCAGCTTCAACACATTTGTGAGAACTGTCTTGATCTTACATTCACAAACAGCAATGATGCTACCATCAATGCAGTACCCACACACACACACACGTGCATACCCACAACCACCTATGCACGTACCCACACCCATGCGTACACACACACGATTACACTTGCGTAAATGAAAATGTGTATCTAAAACTCTTGATAATTGAAAACATTGCATATCAAAAATCTATTTTCTCACTGTTTGAAATTCACAGGCTACAACCTGAAACATGTGACCTCTCTGCTCACCCACCCACACCCATGCATGCACATACCCACACACCCATGTATACCCACCACCCACCCTCCCACACCCACACACAAACTCACAGAGGATACCAAGTGCATAGTGAACTCCTATAAATAGCATGTCTCCACATGTACGCATCATGTAATTGTGTTTTCTAAAATCCAATGCACCAGAATACACTTGCATGAGTGCGTAACTTGCATCTAAAACAATCAATCACAATTGTAACTGATGTTCGCATATCAAATATTGTACTCTTATCATTACATGTATAGAAATCTGTTTCCTCACTTTCATGGGATCAAACACAACCCAAACTATAAGCCCCACCACCCACCACCACCCATACATGTGCATACCCACACATGCATGTACTCACACCCACATGCGTACACCCACCCATGCTCCACTGTTGGTGGAGTGGAGAAAGTTTGAGGTACAAGTGTTTTGATTTGGGGTTCAAGTTCGCTATCAGCACTTTTCTTTGTCTTTTTTTCTCCCTAGTCCCAACTCCAACACACATTCACGGGAACTGTCTCGATCTTATATTCACAAACAGCAATGATGCTACCATCAATGCAGCACTCACACCCCACACACACGTACGTACTCACACCCACCCACATGTGCACGGACATACCCACAACCACCCACGCACTTACCCACACCCACGTGCGTACACACTAGAATACACTTGCATAAACAGAAAATGTGTATCAAAAACTGTTGATAACTAAAATGATGCATATCAAAAATCTATTTTCTCACTGTTTGAAATTCATAGGCTACAACCTGAAATATGACCTCTCCACCTGCCCACCCACACCCACCCATGCTTACCCACACCCACCCATGCATGCACATATCCACACACCCATGTTTACCCACACCCACCCATGCATGCACGTATCCACACACCCATGTATACCCACACCCACCCGCCCAACACCAACGCACGAACTCACAGTGGATACACTTACAACCACACATGCACCCACACCCGCCACCCATGTGCATACCAACAACCCACACCTGCTTATACATACCCACACCCACACATGTGCGTACCCACACCCACACACGTGTGTACCCACACCCACACACGTGTGTACCCACACACACGCACACATAAATCAACATACACATGTACCCACCCCCACCCACACACACAAACACACCTACGTACATGCGTACAAACACACATGCACGTGCATGTACTGCTGCAGGTGATACGGCAAATGCGTTGCACACTCCACAACTGAAAGCGCTCACAGGATTGAGCAGGAAGAGGAACAACAAGAGTAGCAGCGCCGGGGCGGGAGCAGGGGCCCGGCTGCAGCGGCCACGTCCCATCAAGCACCCCCCTTTCGCCTACACACTCACACACACCCAAGTGCATGTTTACTCACACCCATGCATGCATACCCACACCCATCCTCGTGCATATCAGATCCACCCATGCATGAGCATAACCACACCCACACATGCACATACTCACACGTACACATCCACCCACACATGCACACCCACACGTGCACATCCACCCACACATGCACATACCCACCTGTCCACACCCACCCACACATACACATACCCACCTGTCCACACCCACCCACACATGCACATACCCACCCGTGCACATCCACCCACGCATGCACATATCCACCTGTGCACATCCACCCAAACATGCACATACCCACCCGTCCACATCCACCCATGCTCACCCACACACACACATATGCACATACCCACTTGTGCATGCCCAACCAAACATGCACATACCCACACTCATGCGTACACACACACATATGTTTGCATCTACTCACACCCACACATACCCACATCTATGCATGTTGCCCCACCTACACACATACCCCACCATAACTTGGAAAAACAAAGAACAAGCATAATGATGTCATTAAAAACACAAAACCACCCAACCCACATCCAAGTAAGCCCCAGTTGGTTGTAACAACATTTCAATGCATTGTACTCCAAGAGTTGCCCATAACAATGCCTTGTGTGGAAAGTAAGCTACTAGAAAACGAGTCGAGAACAACCTGTAGATTCATATAACCTTCCATACAAAGAATACATGTGAGCAACAAAGAATATATTGTGAGCAACAAAGAATAAATGCGAGAGGCTCTGCAAAATCAGCCCTCTTATCATGAAGAACCAAAATACCATAATTTTTTTTCCACAATTTGTTATAATTTTTACCCCCAGAGTCATGTAGGACTACATAGCTTAGTTTATGCACTATGTAAAATGAGCTGGAGGACTGTTTTCACAGAGCCACTCAAAACTTGGAAGTTCAGGAACTTCAATCCGCTGTGACAAGGATGCAAAAACCTGCCAAAGACAAAGCCATATACCTGCCAGGGCAAAGAGCGCGGTTTTAGCCGAATTGGGAGAACAAACATTTGCTTCTGTCAAAAAGAACGTTTTATGCCTAATTCGCCACCTAGAAGTGAGGAAGCTTTTGTTCTCTTTGCCCCGGGCAGGTTTCTGTCTCGTTAGACGTCATCAGTATGACTCATTGTCTTAGGTTTTATCAGCATGAGCATGGGTAGGAGAGTGTGTGTGGATTGTGAACTTGTGCCTAACATCCAACGAGGCAGAATTTCGCCGAATTTTTTGAAAGTTTTGAAAACTACAGCAGTAAAAAATTTCAATTTTTTTTCTCGAAAAAGGATGGTTATATCCTCCTTTACTATACTACCCCAGGTTGGACCTAGTGTCCCACAACAGTAGGAGGATATAATGTATGTGGTGTATGTAAACAACGGGTTATAAAAATCAAACAGCCATGAGGCCCACATCTTAAGAAAGTGGCCTGCGAGGCCAAAATATAAGTAAACGGCCACCAGGGACCCACAACCGAAGATCGTGTACCTGCTTCACAGGAGAGAACGGGTTAGCGGACTCACCTTGGTTCTGCAGCAGACGACGCGCATTTCGCAGAAAACCCCTCTAGCGTACACTAGGGGGTTTACTGAATACCAGAAATCAAGAACTTTAGTGAACTTAACCTCTGCTCCTTCACGGCGAAAAAAAATTGCGCTTCCTAACTAAGGCAACAGCTCACGATCTTCTTCACCTCAGTTACCTTTGTCGGCGCCGGTGCAGCCAACCTTAATAATCCGAACCACCTACTACTAAAACAGTTACAGAAATTAAAACTTACTCTACACACGCAAGCTAGAAATGATAATTCAAACGACAGGAACAAGCAGGACAATAACCCTATGTCAGCGAAGGGAGGAAGCACATGCCCTCACCTTATTATCCATTCCACACACAGTGATTGTGTATCATTGGAACAAACATCACCTCAGGAAATCACCTCAGTCGGTCATCTCAGTCGGTCATCTCAGTCGGTCATCTCGGTCACAGAGTATGCACATCGTCCATAGGGTCAAGAGCACTTTAGAATACATCACTTCAGGGACTGCAACAATGGCTATAGTGACATATATATATATACTGCAGATCATGTGTGTGCCATGTGTGTGCCATGTGTGTGTGTGTGTGTGTGTGTGTGCCATGTGTGTGCCATGTGTGTGCGTGTGCGTGTGTGGTGTGTGTGCGTGCCATGTGTGTTCCGTGTGTGTGCGTGTGCGTGTGTGGTGTGTGTGTGTGCCGTGTGTGTGTGTGTGTGGTGTGTTCCGTGTGTGTGTGCGGTGTGTTCCATGTGTGTGTGTGTGTGTGTGTGTTTGTGTGTGTGTGTGTGTGTGTGTTTGTGCAGGACTGTGTCCATTCAAACATATACATAATATTACAATATAATATTGTAATATTACAATATACATATTATTACAATATAATAATATTAATAATATTATATAAATACATAATATGAAAATGTACAGTGTGACTTATTGTAAAGCAAGAGACTTCTACAGCAGAAAACTTTTGCAAATCATCTAATAAGAGAAATTTGGCAAAGATAACTTCGGTAATCATCAAAAAATTTCAAGGAAGAAAACTTTTTGTGAATTTAGTGGATTGCAGCCTCAATTCTAGACAAAGGTACATTGAGCAGAGAGGACCATCATCAGGCTGGGATAGCGTCGGTTTGGATGGTTGAAAGTACTTGAAAAAATCCATTGCTGTAAGTTAACCTTTTAACGACCATTAGCCACTGTACTGACGAAAGGTAGCAGCTATATCAAAATCCACCATGGTGAAAATTTAGACTTGCACTTTGTTAACAAGCGTACAAACTTTCAAAGCTCTAGAGTGCCATTTACAACTCTGCGTTTTGGAAAGAAAATTGGTCGTCCAAAAACTCTTCTTCTACTTCCATAGCCGTCAGGTGACTAATACTCGTAAATGTATAGTTAATTGCGAAAGTATACAGATATTTGTACGTAAAGGCTTTGGTCGAATTCGAAGTGAATATGAACAAAATAGCAAAACCCTTAGAACAAAATGAAGATCTTAGAAACGTCTGAGACTTACATACGCATAAATTCTACATGGCTTGCTAGATAATCAAAAAGCATCCTGAATATATAGTCACGCATCCCCAATATATAAACACAGAATAATTATATCTCACCTTTGTCTGGTCTTGAGCTGGCAACGATACCCCTCTCAGTCAATGTCTGGCGACTTCTACTGATGGGAACTCCAGTACAAGGGAATTTACCTGCAGAAAGGGAAATTCTCTTATTGTACTAGAAATAGATAGAGCTAAGTCTTATCAGTGGTGTGTCTACCATTGAGGCGAAGTTTTTTATTTGCTTCAAGTTCACTCTTACTGGGCTAAGGGACAACTGGAGAATTTTGAAATATCTAGAACTAAATAAGTATTAAAGTATAGAGTACTGCTGCTAGCAGGATCCTAAAGATTAGTTGTTTCCACAACTCTAATTCATGTTATCATTGACCAACTCACTTCCAACTGAATAACAGCCATTTTCTTTCCTCTCTCGCTCTCTGAACTAATAACTTCAAGATTTCAACTTCACTGAGGTAACTGCTTGTAGAGCGAGAATTGCCTTGGCTGACACAGGCCCAGACATCACAGCTCCTCTAGAACAAGTGGACAGACAGCATATTAACATAGCGGAATGATACAGCACGTATACCGTCAACACAAAAGTCACTTTACAAGTTAAAATATTCAGTGCATCAAAGAGCAGCACAAAATCGATCATTCATTTACCTTTGAAACAATGTCAGCCAGCTTCAGAGGTTTGGTTCATCCAACAACACACGGTAAAATGAGATTGCAGTATTGTTAAAACACTCCTGTTCCTACAAAAGTGTTGAAAGGACCTCCATTAAACATCTTCACATCCCCAGAAGTAAGAGTCCAACTCACCCATCAGTTGCTAGAACCTGCCGTGTCCAGGCACCAGACTTCTTCTCTTGGTCTTTGTGTTCAACGTCCAACTGGTCTGGTCAAAGATCGGAGAAGCTTAACATTGTACAACGAAGCACACAACTCACAACATCTTTAGCACTTCTTCTTCAACACAGATAGGAATTGGTGCATTAATCACTTGGAAACAGTACTTATTGTCAATCAGCTCTGAAAAGGACTTCAAATACTTGTGGATATCTTGTGCAGTCTAAAGGAAAAACAAAAACGACCATTTTAGTGTAAACTTCACATAACAGTCCCAGTTCATATTAACATGCATTGCATTGGGACCCACTGGAACCAAGAGGTGGGGTGGTGTGTGTGTGCATGGTGTGGGACTGTGTGTGTACAGTATGTGGGACTGTGTGTGTACAGTATGTGGGTGAAGTGTAGGGTGTGGTGAAGTATTCATGTAGGATGACTGGGTGTGAAGGTTAACGATGTGTGGTGGAGAGTGTACATAGAATGGGGCTGAGGGGAAGTGTGTTTATGTAGGCTGTGTACAGAGGTGGGGTGGAGTGTGTGTGAGTGTGAGGAGCATGTGATCTACATAATCACAAATCCTCACAGACAATATAGCCTTAATACCTTAGCTTACATCAGCTATGGGTGAATGTGTTGCACTGTTACAATATTCAGACTAACAATAAACATTCACACACACACAGGGACAGCTTTATAATAGGTAAGTTTAAAAGATTACAAATACAAGGAAAATATTATACCAGGCCCGTCGGAAGCATTTTTAAAGTGGTAAGGCCATTCTAAGCATTACTAATGCACTGGGGGGGGGGGGGGGGGGGGGGGGGGGGTGGGGGGTGGGGGTGGGGGGGTACATGTATAAAGTTCGTTTATGATTTTAAGCAAGCTGGTATCTCATAGAGAACTGCTTATAACAGCTAAATAAAGTGGTATATCTGGAGTATTTCTGTAGACAATGGACTTCTAGTATTATGTGGTTGCCATATGATGCTTCATGACATCACAATAAAATGGCAAAAATCGGCAGGAAGATTGTTTGCCATTTTCGAAGGTTAGAAACTGGAATTTGGAAAATCGAACTAAGTATTTTCTTTTATAATATAGCAAAATAACTTTGTTTTGACCAAAAAGTGGTACAGCCAGAACCGCACCAGCCGTACTAGCTCCTACAGCCTTGTATACAAACATGTTTTGGATAATGGCACAATTCCACATAACAATAATTACCTTTCACTGGAAAATGAAGCTGGTTCTTGCTTCTCTCAGGTCCAAGCTGAAGCATCCACCAGCGAAGACTCGACACATTTTGCCACAATCATGGTTGTTTCACTGCATGAAGTACCAGTGTCGACATTAGGATCCTGGCCACCTTCAGCAGCAAAACGCACAATCTTGCAACGCAATGGTACAAGTACTTCAGCTGTAGCACACATCCAGTGAGAGCTCAGTCTCATCTGTTCTGGAAGCGCACGCACTCCACCCTCCGTAGAGGGGAGTTACGGCCTTCTCCCAACAACAGAAGGCGACCCTGCCCAGCACTAAATGCTTACCGCACTCCAGCTGCATGGTCAAAGAAAGAGGAGATACACCATCAATTAATAAGTAGCCTTGTAAAGCCACACACACACCAAGACAGCCGCAGATACATTTCAAGTGGGAAAGTAACACAATCAACTCACCAAACGGTGGATGCATTCATTGCAGCTACTCCAACAACACTTTGCAAGGCATAGCACCAGACACACACAGGTGGTAGCTCTTCTGCACACTTCTTTGTGTCTTTGTGTTCAACGTCCAACTGGTCTGGTCAAAGATCGGAGAAGCTTAACATTGTACAACAAAGCACACAACTCACAACATCTTTAGCACTTCTTCTTCAACACAGATAGGAATTGGTGCATTAATCACTCGGAAACAGTACTTATTGTCAATCAGCTTTGAAAAGGACTTCAAATACTACTATAGTAGAAAACTTGTGGATATCTTGTGCAGTCTAAAGGAGAAGCAAAAACCACCATTTCAGTGTAAACTTCACATAACAGTCCCAGTTCATATTAACATGCATTACATTGGGACCCCACTGGAACTAAGAGGTGGGGTGGTGTGTGTGCATGGTGTGTGACTGTGTGTACAGAATGTGGGTGAAGTGTAGGGTGTGGTGGAGTATACATTTAGGGTGTGGTGGAGTATTCATGTAGGGTGTGGTGGAGTATTCATGTAACCTTTCCCCCTTAATTAAAAGCGTACCCTGAAAAGACTTTGCCCAGCCAGCCTCCGGGCATAACATTATTCACGAAATGATGTGAGTTGCATGCTCAGAGCCAACACGGTGGTACTACTAGGACGACTCAACTTGATGTCCCACACACCCGTAAAAAACTTCTAATCTGTGGTTATTGTTTTTGCCATTTCTTTCTAAATCTGAACACTGCAACTCTTACTATTCCTCATATTCTATTGTTCCTCAAAACTCTCTAGTAATTCGTCCCCGACGTCCATTTTGTTCCAATACACTTCGATTTGAGACAATGACGGAAAATAGTGGAATCTGACTGTGACGTTTTCTACAGCCAATACTTCAGTTATTTGTGAGCGTGTTGTATTGTTACTATATTCAGACTAACAATAAACATGCACACACACACACACACACACACACACACACACAGTGATAGCTTTAAAATAGGAAAGTTTAAAAAATTACAAATACAAGGAAAATATTATACAAACATGTACTGGATAATGGCACAATTCCACATAACAATAATTACCTTTCACTGGAAAATGAAGCTGGTTCTTGCTTCTCTCAGGTCCAAGCTGAAGCATCCACCAGCGAAGACTCAACACATTTTGCCACAATCATGGTTGCTTCACTGCATGAAGTACCAGTGTCGACATTAGGATCCTGGCCACCTTCAGCAGCAAAACGCACAATCTTGCAACGCAATGGTACAAGTACTTCAGCTGAAGCACACATCCAGTGAGAGCTCAGTCTCATCTGTTCTGGAAGCGCACGCACTCCACCCTCCGTAGAGGGGAGTTACGGCCTTCTCCCAACAACAGAAGGTGACCCTGCCCAGCACTAAATGCTTACCGCACTCCAGCTGCATGGTCAAAGAAAGAGAAGATACACCATCAATTAATCAGTAATCTTGTAAAGCCACACACACACCAAGACAGCCGCAGATACATTTCAAGTGGGAAAGTAACAAAATCTACTCACCAAACGGTGGATGCATTCATTGCAGCTACTCCAACAACACTTTGCAAGGCATAGCACCAGACACGCACAGGTGGTAGCTCTTCTGCACACTTCTTTGTGTCTTTGTGTTCAACGTCCAACTGGTCTGGTCAAAGATCGGAGAAGCTTAACATTGTACAACAAAGCATACAACTCACAACATCTTTAGCACTTCTTCTTCAACACAGATAGGAATTGGTGCATTAATCACTCGGAAACAGTACTTATTGTCAATCAGCTTTGAAAAGGACTTCAAATACTACTATAGTAGAAAACTTGTGGATATCTTGTGGCGTCTAAAGGTGAAGCAAAAACGACCACTTCAGTGTAAACTTTACATAACAGTCCCAGTTCATATTAACATGCATTGCATTGGGACCCACTTGAACTAAGAGGTGGGTGGTGTGTATGACTGTGTGTGTACAGTATGTGGGTGAAGTGAAGGGTGTGGGTAGCGTGTGTAGGGTGTGGTGGAGTATTCATGTAGGATGACTGGGTGTGGAGGTTAACGATGTGTGGTGGAGTGTGCACATACAGTACGGAACATAAAAAAGGAAACGGAAATAACTTTTGTCGTTTAACGGCTATTAAGAAATTTTGCTTTTTATTAGTTAACCGATAACTGTTAACCGTTACCGGTTAACGGTGAGGAACCTGCAGAGGTGACGTCACATACATTGTAAATATACGTCATCACATCATTTCGCAAGTCCACGACATAGAAAGAGTTCGCGTAACGATGGAGAGACTTTCGATAAAGTATTTTGGCAACGGATCCGTACGATATGATGGGAAGGAATTTATAGAAAGGCTTTTCGAACATCAGAAGAGGAGAAAATGCCAGAGGAGCTTTGAAATTTGGTGAGAAGGTCACGATCAAGACTAAATCGCACGTTTGGCAGGCAGTGGTGACGAACTTGAATACGAATCCACCACCCAAAAAGAGAAGAACTGTCTCTAAGAGTAACGAGGTAGTGAGTCCAGACATTCCAAGCCAGGCACAAAGATCGGTCATTGCAGTTTCTTTTGCACCAGGATCCCCTGGTACACCATCTCCCCCACGGGTACCAACACCATCTCCCCCACGGGTACCAACACCATCTCCCCCGCGGGTACCAACACCATCTCCCCCGCGGGTACCAACACCACCTCTCCCACAGTCACCAATACCATCTCCCCCTCAATTGCCGCCACAATATTGTCCCACTCCTATCCAATCCAACAGTTTCAATGCAAACACACCAGTGAACATTTTAACTGTCAGCACTTCTTCTAATCCTCTTTCCTTCATCACTGCTCACCCTATCTCCACCACCAACACAGTTACTCATCCTCTTCTTTCCGTCACTGCTCACTCTATCCCTACCACTACAGTTTCTCATCCTTTGCATTCCTTCACTGCTCACCCTATCTCTACCACCAACACAGTTTCTCATCAACTCCCTTTCGTCACTGCTCACCGTATCTCTACCACCAACACAGTTTCTCATCAACTCCCTTTCGTCACTGCTCACCCTATCTCTACCACTAACACAGTTTCTCATCCTCAGCCTTCCTTCACTGCCCACCCTATCGATACACAGCCCACACCTCATGTATCCATATCTCCAGATCTTTCATTAGTCGATGATCTTTATAACATTGCTCCTGGACTAGCACCTAGTCAATTGGATATCGAATTAATACACAGCCGATTGGACAAACTAGAAGGCTTTTTGTCAAGCTTCAAGATGGAAGTCTTGGATATGTTAAGACATCAAAGAGAGAACTCTGCAGCCACAGCCTAGAACCACTGAAAGTGTAAACAGACAGCCATTTTCAGAAATCAATGAGAACAGGCCTCCAACTGATGCTGGGTTGAACTCCAGGATTGAAAGAGTTTTGAACAATCCAAAAATAACGAATGGTACACAATTGGGCACAGAGTTGGCAAAAGTCCTTTTTACCGAGGAAGAGATGGCTGCATCCAATTTGACAGGCCGAAGGGTTCATGGTCATGCCTGAGCAACACTGGATCCTGCCAAGATGAAGCTTCTGGAGAACCTTGTCAAGGAGAAATTCAAATTGTCTGAGGCTGAATTCTGTGGCACAAGTACTGATACTAGGGGAGCACTAAGTAATAGATGTAAATATTTGCGCCTCAAATATGCCCCCACCCGCCAGGAACTTATTGAACCAATGCATGTTTGAGTTTTTTGTATTACTTGTGCTGTTTTTTAAGTTTCCTGTAAATTCCATTTTATTACTTATTTCTTATTTGTCTTCTGATAGTAACCTTATATAATTTGTATTAAAGCAGCATTCTTCTTACTTTTTGACTAATATACCTTGTATTTCTAAAGTTGCAATCCGTTTATATCTGAGCGACGACCATTGATTGTTTACTTTAGCGGTTACGTCATTATGCGGAACTCTTTGATCTCTGCACAACACTTCTTGTGGCTAGTAATTAGTACATTTAGCTTCCGCATGAACTTAGTCACTACGTACTGTATACTTGGAAAATATCGCGGAGTAAAACTTTCGCGAATACCTAGATTTCGCGATTTTCGTGAAAAAAAACGCTGTGTAGAACATAGCTATGTATAAAACAGAGCTAGCATTAGCGAATTAAAGTTTCGCTTTATCCCCGCGAAACTATATACGAAATTGCTAGGACGTTAGCTTTTCATAACGAGAGAATCGGTTAACTGCCCAGTATGATGTAATTTAAAAGGCATACAATATTGCAACAACTTTCCAATTTGAAAATTTACAACAAAGTTGAACAGTCATGATAAAACATTGACAAATAATACTAGAGAAAAACAATTTTTAATTGTTCAGTATCCTGTTGCTTCTCCATTGACTTCCAGAACTTTGGGAATAACCTTTCTAAGGTGATCAATGTACTTGTTGCATTTCTGTGGTGTCATAGTGGCCCAAAACTGTCGAATGCCATCAAACAATTCCTGTTTGTTGTGTGGTTTAATCTTTGTCCTCAAAAAATCCTTCAGCTCATGCCACACGTTCTCGATCGGATTCAAGTCCGGGCTCTCTGGTGGTGTGCGAAACCACCGTATATTGTGTCTCTCCAGAAGCTGTCGAGTGGAAACTGATGTGTGGCAAGGTGCATTATCTTGCTGGAATTGTCCGCCGGGCAATACCTTCTCGAGAAAAGGGACTAGATGTGTTGTCAAGATCTCCTGATATCCTGAACTCTCGATCGAAGAGTTCAGCAAACAAATGTGTGTAGCTCCCTTCCGAGATATCCCCGCCCAAACCATCACCTTGTAGGGGTGCTTCGCTCTTGCCTTTGGAGGAGCGCCAACCTTTCTGTACGAAAACGTACGATGATTTTCGAGCTGAATCATAGATTCATCAGTCCATACTACGTCCTCAAAATCATTGTGGAGATTCTCTGTAGCCCATTCCATCCTTCTTTCTTTATTTCTGGGTCGTATCAGTTGGCAGTAACGACTCCCATGGAAAGTCTATCCTAATATTTTCCGTGCTCTGATAATTGTTTGCTTGCTAACATTGTACCCTCGTTCGCCTAGCATCCTTTTAAGCTGTACAGCAGTAGTCTCGTCGTCTTCATTCAATCTATCTTCTATTATCTTCAGGATTTCAGGCCTAAGTTTGAATGGACGTCCGGATCCAGGCTTGCGAAGAGTCATCCCATGGCTCTGATACCTCTGCACTGTCATCCATACTGACTTTTTGGAAGCCTTCAATCCTTCTGCTTTCAAAATCTCTGCTATCCTGCCATACGAAATCTTCCTGGCCAAGTAAAGTTGGATAATTCTCTGCTTAGTATGCGCGGATAAAACCATTTTCTTGTTTCGAGTCAACTTCTACGTAGATGTGCGACGCAATCTTACATAATTTATACTGTCGCCCTTTGCGGGTTAACGGACAACAGTTAACGGATCACCTTTAACTGTTTTCAGACAAAGTTAACGGTTAACCAGTGTCGATTATCGGTTACCGTCACTTTTTTATGTTCTGTACTGTAGGATGGGGCTGAGGGGAAGTGTGTTTATGTAGGCTGTGTACAGAGGTGGGGTGGAGTGTGTGTAAGGTGCGTGAGGAGCATGGGAACTACATAATCACAAATCCTCACAGACAATATATATATATAGATATATACAGCCTCAAATACCTTCGCTTACATCAACTATGGGTGCACTGTTACTATATTCAGACTAACAATAAACATGCACACACACACACACACACACACACACACACACACACACACACACACACACACACATACACACACAGTGATAGCTTTAAAATAGGAAAGTTTAAAAGATTACAAATGTGACAGTCGAGAATAAAAATCGAATATTATACACAAAAGCCATTTTGAGAAAAACGCGACGAAAGTTTGCGAAATTTCACGCATGCTTTCGACTGTACCACGTGCTTTAGCTGATAGTACACATGTCGAGAAGGAAGTGTGCTTTCTTCTAGTGTTTGTTTCGTGTTGATAGGCCATCCTATGACCGAGAACGAATATATAATGTCGAGTATATGCTGCACAAAAGTTTAAAATGCTCTCGAATGGGGAGGGAGGATATAAAAATGGTAAGTTTCGAGTACTAGTCAAAGAAAGACGGCGCAGACCAGTCACCTTTTACGCTATAAACACAGCAAGAACCAGTAACAGCCACTCAGACCCCACCTGTGTTTCGACTTGCTTGTATTTCTGTATTTGAGTGTGTGCCTTCAATTAGGACTTTAAATTAACTTAGGTCCATGAGCAAGTGTCGTCATGAAACTCTAAAATAACCAGTTACAAGCAGATTCGTGCACAAACACAGCCACAATTGGTCCAAAACTGTCTACAGACTGGCATCGAGCGGCCATTTCCTTGCCTCATTAATTATTCATAATGGCGAAGAAGAAGGTAGTTGTCCATACGCGAAGTAACTTAGATGGTTATATCTCTTAAGAGGACGCTCAAATTGTTACCAAACTTCATAAATAAACAAAGTAGACACCGTTCTATCGTTTTACGTAATAATCTCAATTTCGAAAAGTGTGAATATTATTCGGTTTTTATTCTCGAGTACCACAAATACAAGGAAAATATCATACAAACATGTGTTGGATAATGGCACAATTCCACATAACAATAATTACCTTTCACTGGAAAATGAAGCTGGTTCTTGCTGCTCTCAGGTCCAAGCTGAAGCATCCACCAGCGAAGACTCGACACATTTTGCCACAATCATGGTTGTTTCACTGCATGAAGTACCAGTGTCGACATTAGGATCCTGGCCACCTTCAGCAGCAAAACGCACAATCTTGCAACGCAATGGTACAAGTACTTCAGCTGTAGCACACATCCAGCGAGAGCTCAGTCTCATCTGTTCTGGAAGCGCACGCACTCCACCCTCCGTAGAGGGGAGTTACGGCCTTCTCCCAACAACAGAAGGCGACCCTGCCCAGCACTAAATGCTTCCGTACTCCAGCTGCATGGTCAAAGAAAGAGAAGATACACCATCAATTAATCAGTAATCTTGTAAAGCCACACACACACCAAGACAGCCGCAGATACATTTCAAGTGGGAAAATAACAAAATCAACTCACCAAACGGTGGATGCATTCATTGCAGCTACTCCAAGAATACTTTGCAAAGCATAGCACGAGACACACACAGGTGGTAGCTCTTCTGCACACTTCTTTGTGTCTTTGTGTTCAACGTCCAACTGGACTGGTCAAAGATCGGAGAAGGTAAACTTTGCACAAAATAGAACACAACTCACAAAATCTTGAGCACTTCTTCTTCAACACAGGAAAGGAGTTCAGAAAGGTTCTGTGTGCAATAGATATGCCTTAATCGCAGTTGCAAGAAATACCGACATGGCAAATCAACACAAAACACAACATCTTATAGTCACACACATCAGAGGCTAGTGGACATGAATTTCTTACGGCAGGTAATGCATTGGAAGGTGAAGATGAAATTCAAATTTGAACTGCAAAACATTGAGAGACGTCTGAAGAGACTAACTTTGCCCAATACTTGCTTATATTAAATGAAATTTCAATATCACAAATGGCAACCTGGAAAGATGGACGCCTGGATGCTACACAAGTAGGAATTTGCATACTTTTGTGTAATACCATAATACTACTGTCATTCCTCCACCCTTAATCCACCGATTGAACATTGAGTGCTGTTATGTGCGATGAAGTGAAATGGCCGATGTGATTTTAACGCGTCGATGCACCCGGGAAATGATTTTTCATACTAACTACAAACGAGATTTATTGGGTATATACCACTTTCGACGGAAAAAACTTTCATCGCTGGTTGGGTAGTACTAAGCCCAACCCGTCGGCACACACTCCAAGCACACAACAGAACTCGCACGTCGCCGGTGGAAGACGAGTGGAGGAGACAGGAAAACTCTATTTTACACATTATGAAGGCAATCTAAATCCATGCTTTGTGTAAGCCAATGGCGTACATCTTTTCCAAGGTTGCCAGTGAAAACATTGGTATGGGCAGCAGCTCTCAAAGCTTGTTTTACACATGTCAGATTTACCATAATTCTAACTGAAATTCCTAGCAGTTCAAAAGCAAATTTCTTCTTCAAACCTTCGAAACTATCTGTGCATGAATTGGGAAAGGTGCAAGACACTATACTGGGTGTATACAGCAAGCACAAGGGAAGATCTTCACATCTACAGGGAAACCTCCATAATTCGACAATCTTGGAACAAGGAAAAGTTGGCCTGATGAGAAAGATGGCCGCAATAGACAGAGCCATTCTAAGATACTGTTTGTAACCTTTGGAACTGGACAGAATGGCCAAATGGCCATTTTCGACAATGACTCAATGAGGCTTGAATTACAGAGGTTTCTCTGTTCTGTGAAAGGTGTCCTTAGCTGAAACAAACACTCTACAGGGCAACACTCTAACACAGTGGAACCTCCAACAGTGGACTCTTGAAAATGAGGACAGTAAGTGAACATCCCACAGGATGAACAAGGCTTTTTGTACTCAAATATTTCCTTCCTTATGGTAAATGCTCATAATCAAATTCTGTCAGTGTCCTCAAAAAGGGGACAAAATCCTCAAAAGAGGGCAAAATCCTCAAAAAGAGGGCAAAATCCTCAAAAAACCACAACAACTGAACCAATCTCGTTTGGCATGTCCTCAGAAGTGTCCTTTATGCAGAGGTTCAACTGCATTAGCATCAATCGTGCACACACACACACACACACACACACACACACACACACACACACACACACACACACACACACACAATGAATGCACAATACAACCAGCCATTGAGTGAAATAACCGCATATTCTTTGTGGGGAATTCTTCAGCAGAAGTGACATCATCTCAGACAACTATAATGGTTGACTGATATTATTCTTGCAGAAAACGATAACTCTTGTACACATACATGTGTCCATTTTTCTACCATGAATAAAAAATGGCAGCATTTTCTCACTGATTATTTCTCACCAAATTATTTGAGAAAAAACGATTGTATTTTCAAAGTGCAAATCTTTCTGCAAATGTCCCCAACATGTAGAAAGCGCAAGTAATTTATCTCAATGGCTTTGAAAGTGGAATACACAAATGTTGTCACTTAGCTTCGGTGCAGGTCTGAGGCATTCCATTCCCAAAGGGCATCTCTGCTCACTCGAGCATGCCAGCAGGTGGGTTCGGTATGCAAAATCGTCAAACGCAAATAAAACTTCCTTCGTTTCTACAATCTTCTGAGATAGGGAAAATGGAAGTACGGCTGGTTAACATCAAATAATGACATCAACAAATTCTGATAATTAGCACATAATACAGTTACCGTATTATGCATTAAGATTATACTGTGTGGATTATATCATAACACTTTCACTTTCAGTATTCATGTAGGGTGGGGTGGAGTATTCGTGTAGGGTGTGGTGGAGTATTCGTGTAGGGTGGGGTGGAGTATTCGTGTAGGGTGGGGTGGAGTATTCGTGTAGGGTGGGGTGGAGTATTCGTGTAGGGTGTGGTGGAGTATTCATGTAGGGTGTGGTAGAGTATTCCTGTAGGGTGTGGTGGAGTATTCATGTAGCATGTGGTGGAGTATTCGTGTAACCTCTCCCCCTAAATCAAAGCGTACCCTGAAAGGACTTTTCCCAGCCAGCCTCTGGGCATAACATTATTCACGAACTGATGTGAGTTGCATGCTCAGAGCCAACGCGGTGGTACTACTAGGACGACTCAACTTGATGTCCCACACAGCCGTAAAAAACTTCAAATCTGTGGTTATTGTTTCTGCCATTTCTTTCTAAATCTGAACACTGCAACTCTTACTATTCGTCACATTCTATTGCTCCTCAAAACTCTCTGGTAATTCGTCCCCGACGTCCATTTTGTTCCAATACACTTCGATTTGAGACAATGACGGAAAATAGTGGAATCTGACTGTGACGTTTTCTACAGCCAATACTTCAGTTATTTGTGAGCGTGTTGTATTGTTACTATATTCAGACTAACAATAAACATGCACACACACACACACACAGTGATAGCTTTAAAATAGGAAAGTTTAAAAGATTACAACGCAAGGAAAATATTATACAAACATGTGTTGGATAATGGCACAATTCCACATAACAATAATTACCTTTCACTGGAAAATGAAGCTGGTTCTTGCTTCTCTCAGGTCCAAGCTGAAGCATCCACCAGCGAAGACTCGACACATTTTGCCACAATCATGGTTGTCCAACTGCATGAAGTGCCAGTGTCTACATTAGGATCCTGGCCACCTTCAGCAGCAAAACGCACAATCTTGCAACGCAATGGTACAAGTACTTCAGCTGAAGCACACATCCAGCGAGAGCTCAGTCTCATCTGTTCTGGAAGCGCACGCACTCCACCCTCCGTAGAGGGGAGTTACGGCCTTCTCCCAACAACAGAAAGCGACCCTGCCCAGCACTAAATGCTTACCGCACTCCAGCTGCATGGTCAAAGAAAGAGAAGATACACCATCAATTAATCAGTAATCTTGTAAAGCCACACACACACCAAGACAGCCGCAGATACATTTCAAGTGGGAAAGTAACACAATCAACTCACCAAACGGTGGATGCATTCATTGCAGCTACTCCAACAACACTTTGCAAGGCATAGCACCAGACACGCACAGGTGGTAGCTCTTCTGCACACTTCTTTGTGTCTTTGTGTTCAACGTCCAACTGGACTGGTCAAAGATCGGAGAAGCTTAACATTGTACAACCAAGCACACAACTCACAACATCTTTAGCACTTCTTCTTCAACACAGATAGGAATTGGTGCATCAATCACTTGGAAACAGTACTTATTGTCAATCAGCTTTGAAAAGGACTTCAAATACTACTATAGTAGAAAACTTGTGGATGTCTTGAGCAGTCTAAAGGAGAAGCAAAAACCACCATTTCAGTGTAAACTTCACATAACAGTCCCAGTTCATATTAACATACATTGCATTGGGACCCACTGGAACTAAGACAGAGCTAGAAATAACAGCCAGCCATCGGCCATTTTCCGACCAAGTCTTGAAAATGACCGACCCAAAATAGTATGGGTCGGTCATTTGACCGACCCAAAGTTTTCTGTGCAGAAACTCCACCCAAAAACCTAAGTTTCAGTTGATGGACAACGGATCCTTCATTGCGCAATACTTAGTGCGTCACGTGTAACATTGGCGCTGAATTTGTTGACTCGCAAAGCAACACGTGTCTGTTTTCTGTTTTCTCGAACATTTCTTTTCTTGTTGCTGCCAAACGAATCTACTGTACATTGTTTTTTTCAAAGAATCATCTGGGAGGTGGCCAAGGTAGGTCGATTTGTTAGCCTTTTTGGTGATTTACGGCGAAATGATAAGCAGAAGTCTTTCAACGGCACTGTATTCCTTTTCCCATTGACTAGCTGGCTACTGGTATGAAGAGAGGCACTCCTGAAGTGGAAGATGCGCGATATTCTAAGAGGAGATCGATCGCCCATGGAACATTTGTGAAGTGGAGAGGGGAATTCGACAAAGAATTCCAAACTCGTACCTGGCTCGATTGTGCACTCTCAGAGGGTGTGAACCCCACTGTGGTGGCTCTAAAGTGCAAGATTTGTACTAAATTTGAACATAAACTCGAAACCAGGCGCAACTACAGTGATGCCTACATTTATGGGGCTGAGTCCATGCGTACAAGTGGAATCCGAGACCTGAGAATCTGATCAACATGTCTATGCTATGGCCTTACACAGGCAGGAACAAACTAAGTCAAGTGGGCTTGGTGTAACGTCAGCACCAGTTGTTGAATTGTTAACAAAGATTGACAGGGACACAAAGGATAAACTTCGAATCAAGTTTGATGTGGCAAATTTTGTAGCTTTAGAGAAATTGGCATTCAAAAAATATGAAAAAAATTGCTCACTACAGGCAAAACGTGGCATCAACATTGGCTCTGCGTATTTGAATGAGACAGCTTGTAAAAGTTTCTGCAGTTATATTGTCAAATCAAAAACATTGCAACTAGCGGAACGTGTATCATGATCAGAGGCAAAGTTTTTCTCAGTTTTAATGGATGGAACAACCGATAGAGCCAATGTAGAAGATGAAGCTTTCCTTGTTGTTTGGTGTGACGTCAATGGTACAGATGAAAAAAATACACACACGTATGAGAGGTGGGGTGGTGTGTGTGCATGGTGTGTGACTGTGTACAGAATGTGGGTGAAGTGTAGGGTGTGGTGGAGTATTCATGTAGGGTGTGGTAGAGTATTCATGTAGGGTGTGGTGCAGAATTCATGTAGCATGTGGTGGAGTATTCGTGTAACCTCTCCCCTAAATCAAAGCGTACCCTGAAAGGACTTTTCCCAGCCAGCCTCCGGGCATAACATTATTCACGAACTGATGTGAGGTGCATGCTCAGAGCCAACGCGGTGGTACTACTAGGACGACTCAACTTGATGTCCCACACAGCTGTAAAAAACTTCAAATCTGTGGTTATTGTTTCTGCCATTTCTTTCTAAATCTGAACACTGCAACTCTTACTATTCGTCACATTCTATTGCTCCTCAAAACTCTCTGGTAATTCGTCCCCAACGTCCATTTTGTTCCAATACACTTCGATTTGAAACAATGACGGACAATAGTGGAATCTGACTGTGACGTTTTCTACAGCGAATACTTCAGTTATTTGTGAGCGTGTTGTATTGTTACTATATTCAGACTAACAATAAACATGCACACACACACACACACACAGTGATAGCTTTAAAATAGAAAAGTTTAAATGATTACAAATGCAAGGAAAATATCATACAAACGTGCTGGATAATGGCACAATTCCACATAACAATAATTACCTTTCACTGGAAAATGAAGCTGGTTCTTGCTTCTCTCAGGTCCAAGCTGAAGCATCCACCAGCGAAGACTCAACACATTTTGCCACAATCATGGTTGTTTTACTGCATGAAGTACCAGTGTCTACATTAGGATCCTGGCCACCTTCAGCAGCAAAACGCACAATCTTGCAACGCAATGGTACAAGTACTTCAGCTGAAGCACACATCCAGCGAGAGCTCAGTCTCATCTGTTCTGGAAGCGCACGCACTCCACCCTCCGTAGAGGGGAGTTACGGCCTTCTCCCAACAACAGAAGGCGACCCTGCCCAGCACTAAATGCTTACCGCACTCCAGCTGCATGGTCAAAGAAAGAGAAGATACACCATCAATTAATCAGTAATCTTGTAAAGCCACACACACACCAAGACAGCCGCAGATACATTTCAAGTGGGAAAGTAACACAATCAACTCACCAAACGGTGGATGCATTCATTGCAGCTACTCCAACAACACTTTGCAAGGCATAGCACCAGACACGCACAGGTGGTAGCTCTTCTGCACACTTCTTTGTGTCTTTGTGTTCAACGTCCAACTGGTCTGGTCAAAGAGGAGAAGCTTAACATTGTACAACCAAGCACACAACTCACAACATCTTTAGCACTTCTTCTTCAACACAGATAGGAATTGGTGCATTAATCACTCGGAAACAGTACTTATTGTCAATCAGCTTTGAAAAGGACTTCAAATACTACTATAGTAGAAAACTTGTGGATGTCTTGAGCAGTCTAAAGGAGAAGCAAAAACGACCATTTCAGTGTAAACTTCACATAACAGTCCCAGTTCGTATTAACATGCATTGCATCGGGACCCCACTGGAAATAAGAGGTGGGGTGGTGTGTGTGCATGGTGTGTGACTGTGTGTACAGAATGTGGGTGAAGTGTAGGGTGTGGTGGAGTATACATTTAGGGTGTGGTGGAGTATTCGTGTAGGGTGTGGTGGAGTATTCATGTAGGGTGTGGTGGAGTAATAATGTAGGGTGTGGTGGAGAATTCATGTAACCTATCCCCCTAAATCAAAACGTACCCTGAAAAGACTTTGCCCAGCCAGCCTCCGGGCATAACATTATTTACGAACTGATGTGAGTTGCATGCTCAGAGCCGTAAAAAACTTCAAATCTGTGGTTATTGTTTCTGCCATTTCTTTCTAAATCTGAACACTGCAACTCTTACTATTCGTCATATTCTATTGTTCCTCAAAACTCTCTGGTAATTCGTCCCCAACATCCATTTTGTTCCAATACACTTCGATTTGAGACAATGACGGACAATAGTGGAATCTGACTGTGACGTTTTCTACAGCGAATACTTCAGTTATTTGTGAGCGTGTTGTATTGTTACTATATTCAGACTAACAATAAACATGCACACACACACACACAGTGATAGCTTTAAAATAGAAAAGTTTAAATGATTATAAATGCAAGGAAAATATCATACAAACATGTGTTGGATAATGGCACAAATCCACATAACAATAATTACCTTTCACTGGAAAATGAAGCTGGTTCTTGCTTCTCTCGGGTCCAAGCTGAAGCATCCACCAGTGAAGACTCAACACATTTTGCCACAATCATGGTTGTTTCACTGCATGAAGTGCCAGTGTCTACATTAGGATCCTGGCCACCTTCAGCAGCAAAACGCACAATCTTGCAACGCAATGGTACAAGTACTTCAGCTGAAGCACACATCCAGTGAGAGCTCAGTCTCATCTGTTCTGGAAGCGCACGCACTCCACCCTCCGTAGAGGGGAGTTACGGCCTTCTCCCAACAACAGAAAGCGACCCTGCCCAGCACTAAATGCTTACCGCACTCCAGCTGCATGGTCAAAGAAAGAGAAGATACACCATCAATTAATCAGTAATCTTGTAAAGCCACACACACACCAAGACAGCCGCAGATACATTTCAAGTGGGAAAGTAACACAATCAACTCACCAAACGGTGGATGCATTCATTGCAGCTACTCCAACAACACTTTGCAAGGCATAGCACCAGACACGCACAGGTGGTAGCTCTTCTGCACACTTCTTTGTGTCTTTGTGTTCAACGTCCAACTGGTCTGGTCAAAGAGGAGAAGCTTAACATTGTACAACCAAGCACACAACTCACAACATCTTTAGCACTTCTTCTTCAACACAGATAGGAATTGGTGCATTAATCACTCGGAAACAGTACTTATTGTCAATCAGCTTTGTAAAGGACTTCAAATACTACTATAGTAGAAAACTTGTGGATGTCTTGAGCAGTCTAAAGGAGAAGCAAAAACGACCATTTCAGTGTAAATTTCACATAACAGTCCCAGTTCGTATTAACATGCATTGCATTGGGACCCCACTGGAAATAAGAGGTGGGGTGGTGTGTGTGCATGGTGTGTGACTGTGTGTACAGAATGTGGGTGAAGTGTAGGGCGTGGTGGAGTATACATTTAGGGTGTGGTGGAGTATTCGTGTAGGGTGTGGTGGAGTATTCATGTAGGGTGTGGTAGAGTATTCATGTAGGGTGTGGTGGAGAATTCATGTAGCATGTGGTGGAGTATTCGTGTAACCTCTCCCCCTAAATCAAAGCATACCCTGAAAGGACTTTTCCCAGCCAGCCTCCGGGCATAACATTATTCACGAACTGATGTGAGTTGCATGCTTAGAGCCAACGCGGTGGTACTACTAGGACGACTCAACTTGATATCCCGTACAGCCATAAAAAAACTTCAAATCTGTGGTTATTGTTTCTGCCATTTCTTTCTAAATCTGAACACTGCAACTCTTACTATTCGTCATATTCTATTGTTCCTCAAAACTCTCTGGTAATTTGTCCCCGACGTCCATTTTGTTCCAATACACTTCGATTTGAGACAATGACGGACAATAGTGGAATCTGACTGTGACGTTTTCTACAGCCAATACTTCAGTTATTTGTGAGCGTGTTGTATTGTTACTATATTCAGACTAACAATAAACATGCACACACACACACACACACACACAGTGATAGCTTTAAAATAGAAAAGTTTAAAAGATTACAAATACAAGGAAAATATCATACAAACGTGCTGGATAATGGCACAAATCCACATACCGATAATTACCTTTCACTGTAAAATAAAGCTGGTTCTTGCTTCTCTCGGGTCCAAGCTGAAGCATCCACCAGTGAAGACTCAACACATTTTGCCACAATCATGGTTGTTTTACTGCATGAAGTGCCAGTGTCTACATTAGGATCCTGGCCACCTTCAGCAGCAAAACGCACAATCTTGCAACGCAATGGTACAAGTACTTCAGCTGAAGCACACATCCAGTGAGAGCTCAGTCTCATCTGTTCTGGAAGCGCACGCACTCCACCCTCCGTAGAGGGGAGTTACGGCCTTCTCCCAACAACAGAAGGCGACCCTG
>CAUJGJ010000313.1:8327478-8329978 GCA_963170055.1 Halisarca cf. caerulea | reverse complement strand
CGATGATGCAACCACCTACCTAAGGGATCATCCTTATGGTAGAGGCTGTTTTGCTGCAAGCTCCGGTCTCTTGCTTTGCAGTATCATCTTGTATGCGGTAGCCGTAGGAGTTGGTTGGTTTGCGTCTGCTAATCTGGGCTTCGCAGGTGCCGTTGTAATTAGCCTTCCCGTCCTGGCTCCCGCTGGCTGCCTTTTTTTACTGTTCGGATCATCTAGTGCACCCAATTGTGATTGCCTCGATGATTGCAGTGGCTACACTAGAGTCGTTGGAATAGTTGTCTTTATGACATTCTGGATCTTTTGCGGAATTTGCCTCGTGAGTGGTGGATTTGTGTTTTTTGCTGCCGCAGCCCGCGAATCGTGGAATCCCTCAAACAGTACTAACGTCGCAGGCGTGCTGATTTCGGGGCCCGCGGCAGCAATAGCGGCTGGTATGTTCGCAGTGATTTCTGGTGCTCTCTGCATGGGAAGTTTGTTCGGAATAGTATTTTTGTACAAAGTCCTTTGTACCACCAGACGAGGAAAAACATGATGAAGTGGACATACCCACATGTCATGGCTCAAGAACACCTGTTGCACTAGCTGAGTCAGGTTCACTTGTACATTTATATTCTGTCACATGACTGGTAGATTTTAGGTATTGCTTTTGTAGTTTTTATAGTGGTTATGTACATGTCTATGATTTTTATCTGTCCACCATTTATATCTGTCCACATATTTCATTGACTATAGGTTACCCTATAACAGCTAGAAGCACAGTGTAAAGTAGTATATATACTTGTGAACACTGTTGTTATGTGTGTTTGTGTGGTCCAACTCATTCGACCACGTCATATTACAAAGAAATCCAGGCAATTGTGATAATTGAATAGTGAATTCAAACCCCTCTAATCTGACACTGTGATAGTCTTAATCAGGCTTGAAATAAGTATCAGATTGGGAGGTTGTCAGGTTGCACAGTCACACTTAGCACACATCGTGACTGTGTACCTCATGAGATGGTCAAATTTTTAGCCTACAAGAGAATGTCAAAATATAGAGGTTTCACTGTATTACTGTATGTACGTGCATGCATGTGAGCATTTGTGTGTATGTGTACACCTGTGTGCATGTGGGTCTGTGTGTGTGTGTGTGTCATTGACTATAGATTACCCTATAACAGCTAGAAGTACGGTGTAAAGTAGTATACATGAAAACACTATTGTTATGTGTGCTTGTGTGCTATAACTCATTTGATTGCTTTGTATATATTACAAAGAAATGCAGTGTAATCATGCTAACTATTTATTTATAATGATAGTGAAATTTCTCTAATCTGGCACAATCACATTGAGGCTTGAAATAAGTGTCAGATTACAAAGTTGTCAGATTTCGGAGTTGCTCTTAGCATACAATAATATGGTGACTGTGTACCTCTTAAGACGGTCTTAATAGTTTCATGCACTGTATACTGTATGTAAGTACATGCATGCAAGCATTTGTGTGTATGTGTACACTAGTCTGGCATAGCCGATCGACCCTTTACACAATGTAAACGGCGGAAAGGGTTGGCTACGCCAGACTAGTGTACACATACGTGTGTTTGTATGTGTGTGTGTGTGTGTGTGTGTGTGTGTGTGTGTGTGTGTGTGTGTGTGTGTGTGTGTGTGCGTGTCAAAATTTAAAGCTGTATTAGGCAGTGAGTCCATAGCGCTTGAAAACAACAGAAATATTTCAGCATGCATATGTCAGAAAACCAACATTGGTGTTAGCTAGCCATACTAATTTGTGAAGCACGCACCGAGCTGAGTAATGACGTCATTATATACTTTAAAATGGACGCCTAGTTTCAGTGATTTAGACAATGAATTATCTTCAGTTTATAGTCCGTTCTGACATGTAAGATTTTGTGTTATAGTGAGGTATTCCTCTTTTTCTGAGAAAGATGTGTTGTGGAGAGGATAACAAGAATTGCCGTGAATGCTCGTTGCTGGACGAGGATACTACTATCTACCTGAGGGACCATCCTTATGAAACAGGCTGTTGTGTTGTAAGCTGCGGTCTCTTGCTTTGCAGTATCATCTTGTATGTGGTAGCCGTAGGAGTTGGTTGGTTTGCGTCTGCTAATCTGGGCTTCGTAGGTGCTGTTGTAATCAGCCTCCCCTTCCTCGCTCCCGCTGGCTGCCTTTTTCTACTGTTCTCCGGGGACAATGCACACACAATGGATTGTAATTGTCTCCATGATTGCAGTTGCCCTAAATTCGTTGTGATTGCTTTCTTTGCGACATTCTGGATCTTTTGCGGGATTTGCCTCGTGAGTGGTGGACTCGTGTTTTTTGCTGCAGCAGCCCTCGATTCGTCCAGTCCCTCGAACAGTACTAACGTCGCAGGCATTTTGATTTCGGGATCTGCGGCAGCAATAACGGCTGGTGTGTTCGCTGTGATTTCTGCCGCTCTCTGCATGGGAAGTTTGTTTGGAATTGCATTTACGTACAAACTCCTTTGTACCACCAAACAATGA
>CAUJGJ010000313.1:8312478-8322478 GCA_963170055.1 Halisarca cf. caerulea | reverse complement strand
CAGGCTCTCGCGTAGCCCAGACCCATGTTCGCCTCCATTTTTCAAATTCCGGAGGCGAGCATGGGTCTGAGCTACGCAAGACTAACTGGCTTACGCAAATGCCATCCACCAAGAGTACACTTTTGTACCCACTTAAATTTTTTTCTGTGACTGCCCGCTCTAATTGCATTTAATAGGGCGCCGACCCGGATTATGTGCAGATTTAACATCAGATTTTTTTCCGCTAAAATTTCAAAGAAGGCCAATTTGAAATCTGTTGTCGGTCATATTTTGCTATTGCCACTTGAAAGTGATTATTGCTGATACCTTTAAGACAAGGGCTCTATTGGGTAAAGTGGGGTAATTTGGAATACTGGGGTAATTCACAACAGGGCCTGCAGCTGCCCTGGAGCCCAACCATGCTTGCTACTGCTGAACTTTCAATTCATGCAGATAATACGGACAAGAAGAAGTTAGTGTAGCTTGCGGATGACACTGCTTTTTACTAACCATTTTCGAATTACCCCCTGCATGGTTTCCCCTATTACCCCCAGCTATTTACCCTAGCTCTTACATGTAGGGCGAAGCAGGGTAATTCACAACAGTCAAGCAAAATCAGTATCAACGCCAAGCTACAACAAAAACACCTCTATTGCGGACACGTTGGGACCACTGAGACCCAGTTCATAAGTGAAAAAGTCCCTATGTTAGCAATACTGAATTTCTTACATGTTTTCAGACATGTAATAAGTCATCCTACCAAAGAAATTGATACAATGCTGTTTTGACTGAGTTATAGATAATAGAACCTTATTCTTTTATCTGTGACAGAGCTAGCTGACCAAGTTTCCTTAGCATTTTCTCTTATAGTGTTTATGCAATAATTCAGGAGTGTATTTGGCAGGTGAATTTGCAATAAAGGAGACCATAATAGTGATGTTTGAGCAAGTATGCATTATTTCTAGGTTACGTAGTGTTGTGTTGTCTCTGCGGATTGTGAGTATAGAAATGGCAAGTATGGCTATATACACCTTAAAGCCATAGCTAAAGATAATTGCCCGGTTCAGAATTATAACGTAAAGTAACTGTTCCAAATTTCCTTGCTTTAACACCCTTAGCTAATACCAAAGGCAATATTACTCCTGAGGAGGTATTATTAATTGCTGCTATCAAACAAAGGGTTAACTTGGCAATGCTCAACAGCGCATACAAATCTGCAATTAATGTACGTACCTGATTGTATACATGTAAAACATGCAGTTGTAGCTACAGAATAGTCTCACTTAACCAACCCTTCATTCCAAGGAAGGCATGATAGACAAAGGAGTCCTAACATCACATGAACTGTGTACTAGAGAATTATATATAGTTCAACTTACCAATCTGGCTAAACCATGCAGACAGACCAGTAGCTGCAATTTAAAACCTATTTGTGGAAATTTGGCTTAAAGTTTGGCTTTGGCAGAGTTGTAAGTTAAACCTTTTTGTTTGGGGGGCTACGAATACGTAGGTCAGCCATTTGTGTTGGCATGCATGTTCTGTCATGTGTATATGACATTCTATATTTCAAATTTAGCACCATCTTGCAAGTATATACTATATGTTTTGCATACATCAATAGGCTAAAGTTCAGTATTTGTCAATGACCCTATTTGTTCCAGTATAGGGTTGTTTAAAGTCCCAGTTATGCCTGTCAGTGTCTGCATGTAAAGGTCACTGTAGTCGGGCCTATAAGCAACCTCATTTATTCTGTGTCAAATGCACCTCTTAATACCATGGCTATGCAAAAACCATTGTTGTTGACCTGTGATCAGTCTTTTGCTGTCTTAGAGATGATTTCACATTAAATTTCATCAGGGACACACAGTCACTCATTTAAATTGCCCTAGGATGCCTATGATATTCACATATTCAATGTTGGCTGTATTGACTGTGCATGGTTGTTCACCATTCAGTCTTGCTTGTGATAATTGGGACTTGAATTTGATTGTACTGCAGTATTATTATGATTTTTTTTGTTTTTGTTGCAGTTTCTATGTCCGCAATACAGTTGGAACTTAAAGGCAGTCCTGAGCCACTTTGTTTATACCAAACTGTGGAACTGCAATGCAACCACGTGGATGCTCCAAACACCATATGGGTGCACGACACCAAAGCAAATTGGAAACTGGATGGCAACGTTATTAGTCCTAATGGCACTCTCTTTCATACTCACCAGCCAGCCATGAATATTACAAACCTAGTGGTCTCCTTACAGCCTAGTTTTTTCTATCCCAGTGGTCATCAAGAGTATCGTAATATTAGTTGCTTTCTAAGAGTTATTAATGGTACCGAACTGGAAAGTAATGAAGTAACCATTGTTCCTTTGAGTGAGCTGACTTGACTGCAATGTATTTAGTGTTATTATATCCCATGCAGATAGTTCTTTACTGGTATATGGAATAATTATTTTATCAGGCAAACTTTAGGATACTGTATATGTCTGAATAGAAGCTGTGGTCTAATAGAGGCCGGGACTTGAACAGAAACCAGGTGTCAGCTAAGTATTTCTTGAATAGAAGCCAGGGCTCGAATATATATAACGGGTTCAAATACACAACATGTAGTCCTGCAGCATAACGAAAAATCTTTTCCACTTTGAAGTGTGATTTTCGGGTGCAAATGTCACAGTAGAGTATATATATGTATATATATATATATATATATACTTATCTACAATTAAGAGAAGTTAAGCTGTGTCTGAGATAAAGTCATGCAACGTAAAGTTGCAGTTAAAAGCAATAGAATGTGCGAAAAATACAACTCAAGAAGTGGCCAACAACATCTTCCTCTATTACACAAAAACAGTGCACTGAATGTTCTCTACTTTCACTTAGAGTTCTTCTCCAACAAGTGATGTCCAAACAGCCTTGTACAATATGGTGCTCTCTAACGGCACTCTCTTTTGAAAGTACACAACCATTATTGGTGGCCATTTTCCTATTATGTATTTCCTGTACCTAAAAATAGACACCCAACTTGAATAGAGGGCAGGTCTAAATCTTCTGGAAGAAAGTAGGAGCCTAAGCTTCTATTCAAACATATGCTGTTCATGTTTATAAGACCTATATAGTGATATCATATCTGAGGTAATGTAACAGGATTGCTGATGTATTATTTTTTATGTCATGAGCATGTTGATATCATATCTCTTCTGTATCATGATTATCATTAAAAGACCACTTTAGGTCATGTTATTACAGTGGCTGGACCACTCTTCATGAATATAATTAAAAGAATTTATTATGACTATGAATATCATTATTGGCATGAAGAGCGGTGGAGAGTGGTGCTTTGGCGATTTTGTAGGATAATGCCAATTTGAAATTTAAAATCATCAATATTACTATTACTGCAGAATCTATATATGTTTTGCACTTAGTTTCCGGGATAATTCTCTCAGCCACCATGTTTTAACGTATAAAATGGCGACAGAGCAACAGTCTTACTGCAATCGTGGGACATGACCCCTCTCAAATCATTGAAAATAATAGTTAATAGCATTTAGGTTCAATTCACAAATTTTAATTCTCACCAATACCATCTGGAAATGAATGATTATTATATAATGCTCACCAAAGTTTTCTGTTTTGTGGTATAAATGTCCCACCTCTTCCTTACAGGTGGTCCTTATGTGCCTATGATTCAAGAGGTTTATCCGCAACCATGGAGTGCTAATGTTAGAATTGTACACAACAGTACTTGTTTTGATGCCTCCACTACTTGCTCCTTGGAATACACCTACTCATGGCAGCCTACCAATATGGGAAGCCAAATTGAGTCAGTCAAAAGCAAAGCATTCACTGTTATCCTTCAAGATCTCCTACCCAGCACTCAATATGAGCTGAATGTAACTGCCAATGCTGTATGCGATGATAACCGGCTGTACCCTTCTGATGTATCTTCTGCCATCTTCACAACAGAAAGTAAGCCCAAATAGACATTCAGGTATTATTCACAATGAATAAAGATTATTATGACATTGTATGTGTTCCCTATAACACAGGTGTCAATGACTTAGGATCATTTATCACTATACAATCAAATGTTACTTCTGCTTGCTTTGGAAAGATCTTCAAAATGACCTGCAATCACCCCGATATTCTTGCAATGCATAATCAAAGTGATGTCTTTATAGACTCATATGCAAATTGGAAAAGAGATGGGATGATTCTTGCTATTGATGATGTTACATATTCAGTTGAGCAACATCGAACCTATTCAACACTTACAGTCAACTTTTCACCGGACGATTTCTCAATTCCCGGTAGCAGCAATTTCTCTTGCTATTTGCGTGGTAAGGGTAATGTTCAATACGAACGTTTGAACGCATCTGTGGATATCCCAGGTAAGTATAAGAATGTACATGGAGTGCATGGAGAATCTATACATGCGTACATCTAAGCAATACCATGTTTTCTGTAGATAATTCCCTATGTGACAAAATTGTTCTGTTTTCGCTCCATTCAGGATTTCCACACTCAATTGAAATTGATTCTGACACTGACTATGTAAGCTGGTCACAAGTGATCGACTGCATTCCACCTGTGTCCAGCACTGCTAAATTCATATTAAGTACAGAATGGCCTGAGGACAATGGCGTGATTCCTCCAACCCCTGTGAGCAGCAATACCTATAACACTACGATCAGTACTGTTAGACTTGAACAAGTGCTGAATGTTTCAGAAGTGGATTTCTCCGTAACCAGATATTTACATGTGTTCTTGGATGAGCAAAAACGTAAGAAAGATATTTGTGCATGGTATACTGCACATACAGATCCACTTACATTCCATTGTTCTTGCCAAAATTAATAGTCACTCAGTCTAATAATACACTTAGTCTTTATTATTATGCTGCATGGAGATTAAATTGTTTAATATACATGCCTGCAAGGGTGTAACGCATTTACTATACTTGAGACCCAAGGGCACAAAGCACCCTTGGATCTCGAGCAGTAAATGCGATACTCCCGAGAGGCAGTTGACAATGTGTAATAACTAACTTATCACCAATTTGACAACATTTTGACCATTTCAATGGATGATTTAAAGGTATCTTGAACGAGCTGTTCGAGGTTTATCTCCTTCAAATAACTTCATAGTTGATGTAATCAATATTGAAGCACCTAAACAAACTGATCTAAGAAAAGTGTGGTCAGGTTAGTGTGTGCAGTGGGAGAAAATCTACCATTACATAGGTCTCACTGGCCACCACAATTGTTTTATTAACATTTACAACATTCCTCGCTTTTTTTCAAAGCCTTTGTTGAACGATTCATTATAGCTATTTAGATGTTTTTTTGGCTAGGGTTACTGATGCATGCATGTACCCAGATCTCTTGCATGTAGTTTACTACCTGATTTTAAATTTGTTACTGCCGAGGCACCTCCTTTGAAGTATGCATGACATCATCATGCTATATATACATATGATTACTGGCATAGTTTACTATAGTGAGCTTCAAAGTCAATGTCAGCCAAAATTGTACTCTAAGACTTTTTAATGATGAATTTAATGATTTTCACAAGCCCATGTGCACAATCTAGCTTACTTGTACAGCTGTCGTGCAAGGTGATACACTTACGTAGATGTAAATATAAAACGTAACATTTTATAATTATGCTATTATGTATATGCATGATCAATCTATGTTTATGCAGATTTGGGAATACACAACAATTCCTATGCTTGTTTTAACCATTATTTTGAGCTAAATTGCACCAGCAACGAAGGCTTCAGCAGGTGTGGAGCAAGTCAGCCTACTTGGTTCAGGGATGGCCAAAAATTGTACACAGGACAAGGGAGTACTGCTCGGATTTCCTATAGGAGTGCAACAGTATATACACTTAGGATCTATGTCACTGAAGACAAATTTCGGCAAAAACATTATTTCCAGTGTGGAATTCCCAGTTCTTCTTGTTTGAACAGTTCAATTGTGCCTGTTAATCCTTTAAGTGAGTGAATTCTACATCCTACCAGTGTCACAATTGTTTATAAGTATTTTGCACATTCACACTGACATGCATGCGTATGTACAACAGGTGCTTGGCTATATTATGTATGTGCTGTATGGGAGCAAGCAATTTTCTGACAACCTTTATAATCTGATGTCCATTTTGACACCTGCATGTGGGGTGTCTGCCACAATTCCTTTTAAATTTAAGGCAGATTATCAAGTGTGGCAGATTATCCAAATCAATGTACAGCCTTTTCAATCAATTCATGCACCAAATTGATGGCGAATGAAATGGTTTGGCAGATAAAGTGGTGACGGATAATTAATGAGAATTCACTGTATTATTACGAGCGTAGCAAGTTTTCTATTTCCATCACTTTAGCGGAGTGTGTTTGAGCTACCCACGCATTTGATTAATTTTCGGGTAACATTTGTTCAATTTTGTCCCATTTCAGGTCACTTTGGATGCGAATTACTCGGAAGGTGCTTGTCGAAATTTGCAGTAGCTAAAACTGGCAAAGAGGGACGTTTGTGCTCTTTGAGGCTAGGCAAGAGATTTGTTCGTTAATCTTACTAAAACTTCGCTATTCAGAGAAATAATAAACTCCCTTTCTGCCTCCTGGTGTCGAATATAACGCTGTTGTAGAAAAGCGATCGACACATTAAAGCACAGAACTAGGCCATATCTCGGGACGACTTTTTTGTTTGTTGAAATTTGTCTTTGCTTTTGGCAGGGTTCTGACTGTTTTGTTGGGGGGCTGCAAATCAGTCAGCCATCTCGGTCGACATGTTCTGCCACGTGACGGTCATGTGTATGTGACGTCAACGATGACCACGTACTGTCTCACGAGTAATGCGCTTTGCATACATCTAGTATATATATTAATATAGGACTAGTTATTGTATGGCCAAATATGCATTGACATATTTATTTCTCAAGTCCAAAGGGCACGAAGCCAGCAATGCACAGTTGGCCATACAATAACTAACTTGTTGTACGCACCCATATGCGTTTGGTTCAAAAAGTTGCTTTGTCAGCGCTACCAATTTAACATACTTGTTTAAGATTGATTGATTTGTTGTGATTGCTAAAGTGACATTATCTGACTACACACAGTTGAAGGTGACATTATATAATAAAGCACAGTTTTAATTGAATGTCAATCCTACATATGGAGTACTACCGTACTCCATAATATTCTAAAAGCAAAACTGTGACATTATATGATTGAGCACAGTTCGGGCTGGGATCAAAGCTAGAAGTATATGCATTGGCTCTGATACTACACTTTTCACTTTAATGTTGCCCACAACCATACAAGTCACAATAATGCATAATACACACACACACACACACACACACACACACACACACACACACACACGCACACACACACACGCACACACACACATGCATGCACGCACGCACACACACACACACACACACACACACATAATATGTATGTATGTATGTGTATGTATATTATACATAATATTATGTATATATGTATAAGACTATAGATGCATGGGCATATGATCTGGACATAGTGTTGGTGAACTGGGTGCAGTGATTTCAACCTGCAGATATATAGCACTGCAGGCATTGTAACCCACAGGATTCATGAACATAGGAATCTGCACACTGCACATGCAATCTACCTAATCATACATTATCTATCCATGCATATACAGTATATCCTTATTTTAGATTATATACAGTTGACTCTCGTTAGTAAGTACACCAGGGGACCTTCCAAATTAGTACTCCTTATCAGGAGTACTTGTTAACCAAAAGACCCATTTTTGACTTGTGTATTACATATAGCTACATAGCAGTATAATACACACTTAGTCTATAGTATAAATTATAGTAATGTCAGCCCTACAAACTGTAACAAAATTTTTGAGTCAAGGCAAAATAAAACCGAATATGTTTAGCCTAAAATCTATTATATCTATCACCCTAGGGGGCACGTTGATACTCCTTGTCTGGCTAATCCACTTAAGCAGTGAGCCTTCAAAGTTACCATGCACCGCGATGTGTAATCATTTTCTTCGAGCTTCGAATTTGACTGTTCGAAGGCTTCCATGATCTTAGTCTTGTTCTTTGCAATGGTGAAAAAGGGTAGTCTTTGGCATATTGAAGCTATCGGCAATCTTCTTCTTCGTAATCATCTTCAGTTTGTCTTTACGTTCAACTGCCACAATAATCACTCTGTATGCTTAGTGGGAACTGAAAGCTGAAAAAGTACCAGCTATGGCCCCTTTTACTTGTTAACCGATGTAGTTATGTATAGAAATAGCCTAGAAGGGGAAAAATAATCTGTACTTTTTATCAGATAATTCGTATTATCAGTTTGCGTACTAAGCGGAGTTCATTTATATTAATTTATATGGGTTGTAAGCTGGGGTATTGAAACCTTGTGCGTGATATCCGATCTTACTCCTTAACCGAGTTCGTATTAATGAGAGTCAACTGTACATCCTTTTTTTCCATTTTGGAGTTTATGGAGTTCATGTTTATGCAAGTTATACAGTGGAGTCACATTATAACAAACACGCTTACATGAAGCCATTTTCTTTTATAATGAGGTAAACGTCAAGTCCCAATAAAATTTTTATAACGCAATTGTTAACATAATAACAAACTTGCATATAGCGAATATTCGTTTTTAACAAAGAAGGTGCGACCACGTTGTGAATTTGTGACTTTGTAGCAAATTGTGGGGGGACATAAAGCAACAATCACTTAGTCTTCAGTGCCCCACCATCGATATAAGAGAACGAAAGAAGCCAAGTTTGGCATACCACCCAACGTGCTTTCAACAATTATATTGAGGAACCACAAAAGTATATGGGAGCATAAGAAACTTGTTGATTACCCTTTAAGCAAACCTTGATTTTAGGTTGTTTCATTGCATTTGTTATGTACATGTCATTTCACTGCTACTAACAGTGTTATTTTGATTTGAAATGCGCGGTGTGTGTATTACGAGTAAATTTCTCTTATGGTGAATTTCTCCAATAAAGAGTTTTTTAGCCTCCCCCTGCATGAGATTTGTTATAATGAGACTCCTCTGTATATTTATAATTTGTGTATTGACGTGCTAGCCTAAGAATCTTTTTTACTCTTGTACATGAATGCTATATTTACCACTTCTTTGACAGGAATGGCTCTTACACCTCACTTTCAAGATCCTGCTGATAGTACCTCAGATAGTGTAACCCTCAGATGGAATCACAACAAGGCATGTTTTAATGCCTGTTCCTACAATGTCACAATTCAAAAGGATGGCGAGAATGCAACCATGCACTCATCTTCTACCTCCAAGAAAATGCACAAATTTGGAAACCTCCAATCTTCAACAATGTACAGATTCAGTTTAGTGGCCATATGTGATGATCATTACCCTAGCATGGTGGTTGTATCTAATGCTGCTACCACAGTGGATCCTGGTGAGTATATGTTATAATAATACTATTGATTATACTGCAAGCCCCCTTTATGTATTTCCCTGAGCTGCTATATTCTTCCTATATAACCCCCCTTAGTCCTATTTAGTCCTATATAACCAACAGGTTTCATTGAAATGTATATCTGTCAATGGTGTTTTAGCTTTATAGTGTTCTGCAATTCAGAGTATCCTCTACACATATTTAACATGTGCCTTTTCCAGCCACAGAGGCGTTGTGTAATTTGATTGCATAATAACACAGTTTACTGATGTACATGTATTAGTCACGTGTATGTTTTATAAAGTCAACTGAAAGATGAAATTATAGGCCTTTTTGCCTCAAACAGAAGATTATCAGGGGCGTAGCTAGCACAGGGCTCAGTGGCCTTGAGCCCTCCTTATGAAGTTTCTTCCTAAAAAATTTTGAGACCTCCCTATCTTCCCAACTCCACAAACTGGCCTTGATTGGGCCCACTGTCTGTTAGTTTATGAATATAATTCTAGATTAATTTTGTTATGCAACTAATTTTAGACTAAAAACAATCTGAAATATTAAGAATAACTAGAG
>CAUJGJ010000313.1:8304978-8307478 GCA_963170055.1 Halisarca cf. caerulea | reverse complement strand
CGTACCTCTAGACCTGTTTAAGTCACACCATGCACATGGTTTTGAACAGCATTATCATTTCATCAGTCATAATGAACTATTCGGTGCATATAAGTCACACCCATATTTTGCCAGTGAAATAAGGCATCAAAACTGCAACTTCTACATTTCAGTCAAAATTTTATTGCAACTTCAAAGAACATTGTTACAGTAATATTATGTTAATACATAGTCTTTATACATAAATAGTTATATATATATATATATAGCCACATAATCTCACTATACTGTACACATACATTGTACATGTATACACGTGTATGTATATTATTATGTGCTTGCATAGTATATTGGGGAAAGTATCTATTATAATATTACATACATGTATAATATTATATTATCACTATCTCTTTCAGTTTGAACTATATAGGCTATTGGGACACACTATATTTTAGTATATGATTAAATGTATTTATTGCTTCACTGATACAATTAATGTGTGTATTGCAATGAATTTGATACTAATGTGTCTGTATCCAGATCTGTATACTGTTTAATCATAATAATTATTATAATACCCATCTCACCAAATGCAGGTATTCAATTCTTACAATTGGTGGCATCCTCTGACCAACCTTGCTTTGATACTGTTCTCACTCTCACTTGCAACCATCCCGATGTTACCTCACCACAGTTTCTGGATTCAGGTCCTAGCTGGACAGAAGATAACTACATCTTCACACCAACTCGTCCAATATTTTCTTCCTCTATGTTATCCCGTACAACATCAATCTTGAACATATCACTCACTCGTACCCATTTCCAAGAAAAGGGTCATACCTACCAATGTTTTCTACGAGTACATGGAGGGAGAGCCGCTAGCAACAACATCACAGTAGACCCATTGAGTGAGCTTCAGAAGCTTTCACATTGCATATCTTTGAATTAATCTGATTTGGATATAAAAGTTAATATCTAAAATACACATTGTATTGTCTTAAATTTTCAGGGAAACCACTTGAACCAAGCATTGAGTCAGTGAACCTTGGACCATCAAATGTGTCTGCTGTTTGGACTCAAAGTCATGCCTGTTTCTCCGCATGCATGTTTCAATATAGGGTGACCCTGTTGGACTGGAGCAATGCCCAACAGCGTACTGTCGTGACTTCACAGCTAACCGTTCACATTACTGAACTGTGTCAGAATATTCACTACGAAATGCAGCTTGAAGCCATTTGTAATAATTACACCAGTAGGATGATAAGTTACAACTTCTCTCTTTTCACCTCATGTAAGCGTATTAGTACAATATAACAGATATATTGCTTTCAAATTGCCAATGTTTGCTTAATATACCTACTTTAATGTTGTCAAGATACTGAAATTGTATAGACTCAGAGCCTGAACCTGAGGGTATATTTAATTAAGTCCATATGTGTGCATGCTATACTGATGCCTGTGCTTACGTTTGATGTATATATTATACATACATGTACATTCCTCTTCATGTCTGCAGACATTATAATATATAGTTACATGATTGTTATATACTGCATTTATTTTCCCTAGTGAGCTATATTTTGTCCTGCATGCATTTATTCCAATAAACTGTTACAGTAGTTGCTCTATTACTGATCATGTAACTGCAGATCATCTGATGTCTACTGCGACAACTACTCCATATCATCATATCTTTCCATCCAGTGCTATGGATCTTAATGGTATATATGTGGAGGTGCATGTGTCATGTATATATATGTAGACACTTCTGTCCAATGTATTATAATATTGTATATAATATTACATTCAACAGATTCTGAATCAGTAAAGATAATCACTATAGCTAGTTCTGTCCCATCACCAAGCAATCATTGGCACACCACAATCATCATCTTGTGTGTCACCGGAGGAACATTCTGCATTGTAGTAATTGTCGTTGGACGTCTTGCATTCTGTGTCTTTCGGACTCAAACCAAAAATATCCATGGTATGTTGTTTTTCCTGCTAACATTACATTGACGTTGCCATGCAATGGGTGTTACTTTTAATTACATGCATTGCGGTAACTGTAGCAATTAATAGTTCAATCACATGTAAAACATATATCCACAAATGCCCATACCCAATTGTGTATAAAAGGAAAAAAATTCACAATGTCATACATTTCCTTTCAACTACTTAAATGCTATTATATAATAATATATTATACCATTCTCTCAAGGTAATAGAAACATCAGGTCAGATCACAGCAAAGGCTCACCTAAGGATCTACCTGATGGTGTAGAGGCCATCAAAATGCAAGAAAATCCATGCTATGAGCATATTGAGCCAAACAAAGCCTGTGACTGGCCTGTCCGTATTACACAGATTGAGTTGCAGGATAATCCATGTTATGAGCCAATAGAAAAGATCGAGAACAGGTAGCTAGTGCATATACCCAATGCATGTGTAGGGGACAACAATGTGCTAATCATAACAGCTATATGCCTAATTAACTTGCAGACACATTAATTAAGATTTC
>CAUJGJ010000313.1:8292478-8299978 GCA_963170055.1 Halisarca cf. caerulea | reverse complement strand
CTTACTATAGGACATTCACAGCTGGAATATTGAGTTTTTTCCTGTATTTTATAGTTCCTGTATAGGACTATAAGAAGTAACACAGCGAAAATAACAAACAGGATATCCATCGAAAGTACTATAAGCAATGGGGAACTGCACATTGAGTTAGAACTGAACAGGAGACCCAACCTGCAGGAATGCAAATTATCTCCAGCTATACTGAGATGGATTAGAACATCAAAGAACAAACTTAAGAGCTTCAGAGGGTTTGACTTGAATATAGTGCTGAATCCCTTGAATGCTGCCATGCTTCAGTTCATCAAATCACTCAAATTGATAATGGTACAGCACAACAGTATAAAACGTGTACCTGCCTGTCTATATAACTTCTGAATCAACTTCAGCGTGTGCAGATTGATCACTTGACAGCTGAGCCTGATAAACCAGCCTACACATTAATATACTGTGTCAGTGACCCTCCTATTGTGGCATAATAATACGTATACTTCCTTGCACAGTCAGATGATATATTTGGGAACATAAAAAATAAAATTGAAATCTAAATTCACTACAATGATATAATATTTTCTGAGAGCTGGTATACAATGTATATACAATAATATAATTATGCAACTAGAATACCCCTTTCAAGTTTCATTGGGGATAGCAACAATTTGCAAATTGGGGCTGTATAGAATTCCTGGAAAGTATGAATTTCATTGACTGCTGTGGTATTTGCTTAGTAATGTTTACATTTAAGGGGTTCCCAGACAATTTGCCTGCTCAGCTGCCAGGGGGAGGGGGGTAGGTAACTATGCTTACTATAGGCTTTCTTTCAGGGAGTTAGGAGGGGTAAGTCTGCATGTGGTATTGTGAAGGTGTGTGTGTTGTGTATTATTAACAATAGGGCCCTGGGTCTGGGGGTTATCCCCCAGAGATAATTTGCTTTTTTTAGCTTTATAAGGTGGTATCTGAGGCCATTTCAGATCACTTCAGCATGCAGGTTTTTGAATACATCACTGCAGGTACACATGCATGCTAAGCTGAGGGGGAATAGGGGAGGGGAGAGTGAATACTCCCTACTTTGCTTCACCCCAAAGAGAATGTGGCATCCCGGCCTGACAGTAGGCTAGCATTTTGGTTTTCGGTATAAACTGGAGATTTGAATGACTCCTGACATTGTGGACGGAGTTGATCATATTAAGTAATTTGCAATGTTTGTAAACTTCGAAATAATATACCAACAGTACTTGCTAGTAAACCCACTCAGATAATATATACAAGTTTATAGGAGGGTAGCAGCAATCCTGGGGGGGAGGGGGGGTCGAGTGCCCCCTCCCCCCTCCCTGAGTACAGCCCTGGGGATGTTACCGGGCCTTATTTAATGGGTCTCTCCCTTGATCACTGATGTCTGATGGCTTATATATAATAATATTCATACACTACATGCAATATAGCCAGAACCCGCATATTGCAGGACCAGTACTAGTATCATGCAGAGCATGCATATGCATGGGGTTTACATGGATATTGATATTATAATAATATATAGTACAGCAGTTTAGACAAGTATGTGGAGAGGTTAAAGGAGGACCCTTCTTGAAGTTGATGGATGTATTAGTTGAATCTTTTCTTCTGTATGGTGCTGAAGTGTGGGGATGTAGGCAGAGGCTTGCATGAGGTGGGTGGCCATTAGCCTGAGGCTACTACTAAGGCCCCCAGTATCCCACACACTCGCTCACACACACAATCAAATTAAATCAAATTCAAATAGTTATAGTTTGGTGGCTGCAGTAGGTCATCTTCTCAGCTGTCCCAGGTTGGTGGCAGGGGGGTGCAGGGAAAAAAACTCCAAATGGCACACAGGTGGAGTGGTGCCTTCTGTCCAATGCTTGACTGACTTCAGTGCTAACCTACTGAGCCACCAGCACCCCCCATGTTTTGAAGGATAGAGAGAAATTTAAGGAGCTAGAGATGTAGAGGAATAAAAAGCCAAAATTTACTGTTTTGAAATCCATTAGAGAGAAGGGTTATCTATCGGCATAATGTTCAAATTCACAAATTGGAGACAGGAATGAATCAAATGCAGGATGATGGTGATGATTAGGGGGGCACTATACCCCACTACAAATTGAATCTGGAAGGTGGAGAGGCCTGGCTTGTGAAGAAAGGGTGTGCATGCAGGGAATGCGAGTGCATGAGGGGAGGTGGAGGATGCACGTCAACCATGTGCTAGTTACGGTCCTGCCCCGTGCATATGTTGGTTGTTGAAAGAGAAGACCTCGCTGGCATATTGGTTAATTGTAAGTGCCATGCAAGAGATGGGAGATGAGGAGCAAGTTGAGGTAGTAGGAACAGCAGATCGAAATCTGAATCCATGCAGGGCATGCAGAATAATGTAATCTATAAGGGTGTTTAAAAACCATTTTAAAATGGTAAAAGGATGTAGGATTGACGAATAGGACTGCATATGCAAAAAGGATCCTCCAAAAAACCCATGGAACAAGAGTAATTTGCGAAACCGGTGCAGGGCTAGGTGGGCAAAGGGCAAGATGGGCATAGGGCTAAATGAGCACTGTGCAAATTCCTACATCCCGCATGTTCAGCACATTGTATAATATGTGTTGCGGGATGTAGGAATTTGCACAGTGCTCGTCTAGCCCTATGCCCATCTTGCCCTTTGCCCACCTAGCCCTGCACTGGTTTCGCAAATTACTCTTGGTAATCACTGTAGCTAGTTCTGTCCCATCACCAAGCAATCATTGGCACACCACAATCATCATCTTGTGTGTCACCAGAGGAACAGTGCTGGTCTGCATTGTAGTAATTGTCGTTGGACGTCTTGCATTCTGTGTCTTTCGGACTCAAACCAAAAATATCCATGGTATGTTGTTTTTCCTGCTAACATTACATTGACGTTGCCATGCAATGGGTGTTACATTTAATTACATGCATTGCGGTAACTGTAGCAATTAATAGTTCAATCACATGTAAAACATATATCCACAAATGCCCATACCCAATTGTGTATAAAAGGAAAAAAATTCACAATGTCATACATTTCCTTTCAACTACTTAAATGCTATTATATAATAATATATTATACCATTCTCTCAAGGTAATAGAAACATCAGGTCAGATCACAGCAAAGGCTCACCTAAGGATCTACCTGATGGTGTAGAGGCCATCAAAATGCAAGAAAATCCATGCTATGAGCATATTGAGCCAAACAAAGCCTGTGACTGGCCTGTCCGTATTAGGCAGATTGAGTTGCAGGATAATCCATGTTATGAGCCAATTGAACAAGTTGAACTGCAGGATAATCCGTGTTACGAGCCAATTGAACAGGTTGAGCAAAGGTAGTGCATATACCCAATGGTATGTGAGATACGCATAATGTGCTAATAAAAACTATTATATTATGGCATTGCCTAATAACTATATAATTATAATTTGAGCATGCACCTACGGTACATCGCAATATTGTTGCAATTATTTCTTTTTAGAAGTATTAACATGAAGATATACATATGCATGGGTAGAGTGTATGCGTACATTTCAGTGTGGTACATATGTGTTCGTGTGTGTGTGTGTGTGTGTGTGTGTGTGTGTGTACGTGTGTGTGTGTGTACGTGTGTGTGTGTGTGTGTGTGTGTGTGTGTGTGTGTGTGTGTGTGTGTGTGTGTGTACGTGTACGTGTGTGTGTGTGTACGTGTGTGTGTGTGTGTGTGTGTGTGTGTGTGTACGTGTGTGTACGTACGTGTGTGTGTGTGTGTGTGTGTGTGTGTGTGTGTGTGTACGTGTACGTGTGTGTGTGTGTGTACGTGTGTGTGTGTGTGTGTATGTGTGTGTACGTACGTGTGTGTGTGTGTGTGTGTGTGTGTGTGTGTGTGTGTGTGTACGTGTGTGTGTGTGTGTGTGTGTGTGTGTGTGTGTGTGTGCGTGTGTGTGTGTGTGTGTGTGTACGTGTGTGTGTGTGTGTGTGTGTGTGTGTGTGTGCATGTGTGTGTACGTGTGTGTGAAGTGTACATGTGTGTGAGAAAGAGAGAGTATAATTTGTGTATAATAATAATAATTATGATGATATTTGTGCATGAAAAAAAAACATTTATATGCTTACGAGTGCACATGTACAGATACATTTATATGGTGCGCGTAAATATATATAAGCATGCACGTGCTGACATGCACGCATGCATGATTATATACACAATACCAGCCATGCATGCAGGCACATGCATGTATTATAATATTTGAAACACATGCACGACGTCGTGCACATATAATTATGCATCATGCACAATTTTATTATACTATCACACAACAGATGGCACATGTATAATATTATAGACAATTTAATAATAATACTATATGCAATAATAAATAATATATAATTATAATATTATGAGGAAAGCAAAAATACAAAAACATAATAATATTCCATCACAGTAATATATTATCAATACAAGTCTCTGCAGCTGTTCGTGGAGACAGTGTTCCATTGACAACCTTATCCTCCAATGTTTTCAGGAGAAGTGGTTGTCGTCTCAACCTGAACAAACAAGGAGACATATAACCTGAAGCAAATACATACATTCAGAAGACTCCTGTTACACACATGTACCTTCTAGGCTAGGAAACAATATCCATACATCTGGAATAGTCCATATAAGAACCATAGTATGACCATGGTATAGTGTTTGGATGTGAAGATCTAAAGACCTGTAACACTTAAAACCGGTAGATTCCTTCAAGTGTTAGGCAACTAAGAAGGGCCACAACAAAAAGGTGCAATACAGTGAAACCTCTAATAACAAACCCCCCCAATAGCGGAAACCTCTCTATAACAAACTGCTCTAGACTTGTGGGTCCAAATGGATTGTCATGTACATAAAACAACCTCTGAATAGTGGAAACCTCTCTATAACAAACTGTTTTTCAATCTCCAAAGTGTCCGTTATAGAGAGGTTCCACTGTGTACAAGAATAGAGTGGATTCCCACAAATACCACCACCCAGTGGACTGGTATTTCTTGGACTCATTTGTGACGTAGTTTCAATTGTGAAACCTGACTCAAGCAGATTAGGATTTTCTCAACTCTAAGGATACACGCGGTAATACTGAGGTGATCCAGTAGTCGTTGTTGTGGGATGGTCTTTAAGTGTGCGTCTACTGAAAGGGAGCGGGGCTTGTTTCAAAATTGTGGCATGGTGAGTGGGTAGGTCAAATGAAAAGGTGGATGTAAAAGCTCTACAAACCACTTCTGATCGACGTACTCAGCACTCTTGCAGTCAAGGAATCTGCTCTACAGCACACTTGCAATCAGGTTGTTAAGAACTTCTGACAAACAATTAACTTCATTTCCCTTGACCTTTCACCATTGCGCAAGATCACAGGTAGGGCTGAGGCTAATACACTGGTATAGTTTTCAAAATAATAGGTAGCTAAACTAACAGACTATGATTCCGGAATAAACGGATAGAATCAGAAATTACTGTTGGATCAGATGATCCCTTCACTACTCCAGTACAGTGGTACCATTATACAGTTTTCCCACTGAGTTTAAAATACTAACATTATAAATCTTAGACATTTCACAAGTATTTTACTGGTGTTTTGCAACTTCATGATCTTAATCACAAGTTTTCATGATTTAACTTGAAGCTGTGTTGCAATAGAATATACTTTAGTGAGAATACATCGGGGAATAATAGGAGTAATTAACAGCATAATAGGATAAAGTCTTGAGCACAATGGAATTATTAAATTGGTTCCAGTGGTGTGTGTCCACATTAGAGGGGTATCTGCAATTCAGGGGCTGGATTAGAGGGGCTCCACTGGATGTTCACTACAGCGCTCTCCCCAGCAATACTTAAGCATAGTGCTCCGCTCTCCTTTTGAAGTAGAGTGCTCTGCCTTCACATAGCTGCTATTCCTTACACTAGGAGGCTAGGAGTGCATGTCTTCCATTTCTACAGATTCTGTGTAATTATTTCCTGTGTGTGAAGCCACACAAGTGAGACAATTTGGTCCTCTGTAGAGAAGCCACACAGGTGGTCAATTTACCACTAGCTCTACGTACACAGCACCAGCTGCAGTAAACATTCTGGACTAGAATCATACTCTGAATTGCATAAGCTTCACGCGCCACAACCACTACCCGTTACGTCTTAATGGGGGGAGGGGGGGGGGGGGATCACTATGCCTTCAAGAAATCCTGGGGAGAACCCTGCACTACTACCGATATACTTACATAAAATGATTCATTGTGTTAATAAGTCATTCATCTGCATATATGTAAAATTTACTTTCACAAAGGATAGGATGTGCGCACTAGATCACTCACACCAAAGGAACAAAATTAATGACGCACGCACGCACATGCACACACACACACACACACACACACACACACACACACACACACACACACACACACACATATTGTAATAACTCCAAACGAACCTTCTCATAACTTCATGTTCGACATGTGACCACATCCATGACAATCTCTGTTGCTGCCTATTGTGTTGAAGGTATCCTGTTTCCTCCATTTTATGTCGAAACTCTCCCAAAACATCCCAAAGCTCCTCAAGCCCTTCCTTCTTTAAAGCTGAAACACTCATAACCTAAATACCCCAAAAGAAAGACGCAAGATCTCAAATATAGGTATAAATATTGATACTGTGCGTATATGTGTGTGTGTGTGTGTGTGTGTGTGTGTGCGTGTGTGCGTGTGTATGCATTTGTGTGAGTGTATACGAATATGTGTGTGTGTGTGAGTGTGTGTGTGTGTGTGTGTGTGTGTGTGTGTGTGTGTGTGTGTGTGTGGTGTGTGTGTGTGTACAAGTATGCATAATATTTGCTGGCACATGCATGTGTGCTTGTTCACAGGCCAACACAGCCGGAAGTATAAACACAGACAACTAAATAAGGCCACAACTTTATGCATATGAGAACACTTAAAATTGTATGAACCTCAGACAACATTAAAAGCAAAAAAATGAACGAAACACGTTCTTAGATAGTGCATTGTACATGAGCATGTGTACATAAGGTGCACTTGTATATGTATGTGTATGTATGTATGTACATACATGCGTACTTACATTTAATAAGTGTATGCGTGGATACACGCATTGAGCAGGACTACTTGCATGCGCACCCATGCCCACAAACACGTACACACACACACACACACACACACACACACACACACACACACACACACACATGTACATTCACACACACACGCACACACACACACACACACACGCACGCACACACACACACACACACACACACACACACACACACACACATGTACATTCACACACACACGCACGCACACACACACACACACACACACACACACACACACACACACACACACACACACACACACCTTTGGTACCCACTCCACATGTTTTCTACTCATCAACTTCAAAGCGCTTATGTACTCTGCTTTGATCTGTCTTGCTAAGGACACCAGTTCACCATCTGCTTTGGTAATGACAA
>CAUJGJ010000313.1:8277478-8287478 GCA_963170055.1 Halisarca cf. caerulea | reverse complement strand
CAAAGAACTGAGCAATCGTGGTCTCTGTAGACAGGTGCATGGCCCTTATGTAGGGCTGTATACAGTATTACTACAGAAGTGATTCACAGCTCAGCCTACAGTGGTCTCTGTAGACAGGTGCATGGCCCTTATGTAGAGCTGTATGCAGTATTACTACAGAAGTGATTCACAGCTCAGCTTACAGTGGTCTCTGTAGACAGGTGGCCCTTAAGTAGAGGTGCTTGCAGTAGTATTGCAAGTGATTCACAGCTCAGCCTACAGTGGTCTCTGTGAACAGGTGGCCCTTAAGTAGAGATGCTTGCAGTAGTATTGCAAGTGATTCACAGCCCAGCCTACAGTGGTCACTACTGACAGGTGGCCCTTCTATGCAGATCAGCTTCGAGACAGGTTATCCTTCATCAGTAACAAGTAATCCAAGTTAAAAACTCGTGGGGGCTGCAACGCCACGCACTTGAATCACTTGCAAAGCATTGAGGTGTGAGTGCACAGCTGAACATTTCTTGAACATACTGTTTATTGTAACTGGACAATTGTTTTGAAAACAATTGTCATATTAAATTTTGGCCATTGTTTTGAAAGCAAATCCTATAACTCATTCTAGTATAAATTTATACTTTTCTATTACCATTATATAAATTCTCTATTCTAAGACTTTCCTTTGAATCCTTACTACATATATATATATGTATATACATATATATATATATATATATATATATATATATATAATATAGGACAAGCATTACACACGGGAAGTCTGAATGAAAACAATCTCAGGTAGCCCCTAAAAATACCTTTGATAAGGTAGCCAAAAGTGACAAGCAACAGAGTGTGAATGATAGTACCATCTATTGCATTCATAGTCTTACATCCAGCAAGAGTTTTTTCTTGAACACCCACACACACGCACAGGCACACAACACACACACGCACATGTAACACACACACACAACAAACACACACACACACACACACATTTACACACACTCACACACCTAGGGTACCAGACGTGGGAGAGGGTCTGATGTAGGCATTAGGATCCTGTGCTAACTTCTGCATTCTTGTCTTGTCTCCTAATATGGCTCCACCAGTTCTGGTTGAGGTGGGATCGACAGCCTGTGACAAACAAACAACAGGTAAACATCAATAGAGATAATACATATATGCAGTAAACAACTACAACGATAATGCATTAAGCGAACAACGAGAAGATAATACAGTCAGACCTCACTAAACACACATCCGATCTGGATGAAATTGCAGATAAGTCAAGGGAACTGGATAAATGAGGGAGCAGCAGTATAGTGTACAGTAGGATTATTGCAGATTTGTTCCCACAAAGCCTACTGCAAAAGGAGAAGGAACTGGATAACTGAAGGGCAGATAAGTGAGGTCTACCCTGTATACATTAATGTTACACACACACACACACACACACACACACACACACACACACACACACACACACACACACACACACATATTTTGTATATGTATGAAGAAGAAGAAGAAGAAGAATCTTAAAATGCTATGGTGTTGCGGACCCATACCTCGGCGAGTGTACGTCGCATTTCTTTAGAGAAATAGGTTAACAAAGCTTTTAAACTACTTTTCCTTGTAGCTGGTGTGTCAAAAGGCACCAAAATCTACTTTTGAAAACTATGGAGTCACCATACCGTTAGTTTTTGGGCGAAAACAAATTTTCGCTAATGTATGGCGGCCATGTTTTTCCGTGTCAATCCTACATATGGAGTACTACCGTACTCCATAATATATATATATAATATACAGTGCTCTCCCCAGCAATATTCAAGTAGAGCACTACACCATTACTTATCTGCTATTCCATTACAATAGGTTTTGTGTAATATTTCCTGTAGGTGAAGACACACAAGTGAGCCAATTTGGTGCTCTGAGTGAAGCCATACAGGTGAAAATTTGTCCACCTGTAGCTCCAGTTGGAGTTGTACCCATGGCTGCAGCCTGCAGTGAGGACTAGAAGCATTCTGTGGATTGTGAGCCTCACACTGCAAATCCACTATCCCTTATCTGTTAACTGGGGGGAGGGGGGGGAGCACTATGCCTTCAAAAAATCCTGGGGAGAGCCCTGTATATATACGTAATATATAAACCATGCCTGCCAGGTGTATTACACATATATGTATATGACCCGAATGTCGAGATTAGAGGAAGTTTGTGGATAGATATACTCTGAGCCGAAGGCAAGAGGTATATCTATCCACAAACTACCGATGACCAAGACTGAGGGTCGTGCGCGCAATACACCTGGCAGCCATGGTTCATATAATATATACACTGACCGAGAACAAGACACTGATTATCAAGTTTTGTTAAGTTTCCTCTCCTTTATCAACGCAAGTTTGGCCATTATATGTGATTCTAAGTCGTTGCTGAATCATTCAAAGAACATTAATCCCTTTCTTTTCCCGAGTGAGCCTACTGTGTGTTGTCAGCGAAACCTGCCTTGTGATCTCTTTACGATTGAATTGTCACCCATCTTCCGCAACAAAATTCCAAGTTACTGTTTACATTTTACAAGTGAAACAAGGTAGGATGAGGCAGTTTTACATGTCTAAAGCTTTTTTGAAGCTTTAACAACATAAAACAAAAATGAACGCATATACTTCCTCTCCCTCCTGTTCTGTCTTATTATTCCATTAATTAAGTAGGTATTTTATCTTTTCAATTTAAAGATGACGGTTGTAAACACTTCATCTATTCTCAATATGGTCTCTCCATTAGCAGCTGCCACTAATCTTCGGTGCAGTGTCCTCATGACTGGATGATGCATTTGTTTTGAGAAGAAAAATGGCTTCCGAACACCTGCGTGTTGACATAAACGTGATGCACATTGTATCAGTGCACAGACTGCAATAAAACATTAACCTTAAATTTAATAAATGTCTTGTAGCAAAGTGAGTGTGATGCGGTGTTGCCAAGAAGGACTCTGGAACAATTTTCAATGATCTGTGTAATCACAGGACAACCGCACATTCCTATACTCCTGCTCATTAGGCAACCATACTGCTCTTCCTCGAGATCACACGACCTCACAAGGCACCCATATGCCATCCTCCTTTGTGTACCATCCATGTATTTCCTGTTCCAGGTGTGTAGCTTAGCAAAAGGCGTTGCCAGGCAACCACACCACAAAGACACACAGCAGGATTCATACACTCCTCCATAGTAACAATTAAAGTTTATTCAGTCTCAGAAACCTAACAAACAGCTCAGTGTGATTTTCAATATCATGTACACTCACTTTCTGCTGCCAGCTAAACAGAATTTGCTATGTCTAAACACGTGTTAATTTACAAAACAATTACGGCATCAAAGACATTGGTCACCTGGCCTCAGGGTATGTAAACACACACACACACACACACACACACACACACACACACACACACACACACACACACATACACACACAAACACAAGGAAATGCATGCAATACGAACCCCCCCCACATACACACACACACACACACACACACACACACACACACACACCACATGCATGCACACAGCACACACATGCATGCACACACACATGCACATGTACACACATGCATGCACACACACCAGACACCACATACACACCCACACACACACACACACACACACACACACACATACACACACACACACACACACACACACCGCACACACACACACACACACACATACACACACACACACACACACACACACACACCGCACACACACACACACACACACACACACACACGCGCGCGCGCGCGCACACAGCACGCAAACACACACGCAAACACACACGCAAACACACACACACACACACACACACACACACACACACAATTAGCTTGCACCAACTCATGCTAACTGTGCATATGTCACAAGCATCAATGGCACATCCAAACTGTCCAAACTGGGCATTCTATTGCAATTAGAGCAATAATGTTCATATAATATAAGTCTACATCAAGACAATAATTGGTTAGTTAATTTAATGACCATGTTTAATGAAGCTTATTAATTATGTGGAATTCTTTCCAACCACCTCAGCCGAACCAGTAACCCAAGTGACACACAAACCACCTCATGCAATTACTCACTCTTCACTGCATGTCTTTTGTCATGTTGAAATTCAATATATGCATAATACAATGCACATATGTACAAACATGCATACGTACATACGTACATACCAATAAGAAATACCAGCAACTTGTTGCTATATATGTAAATACGTATGTACGCACGTATGTACATATGTATGTATGCAATCAGGAGCATGCACGTACATTAGTATAAACCAGAAAAACACAACATACACACGTATCTATGTATAATATACGGAACATCCCATATGTGACTCAGGTACATGCGCATCACCTATGTACACATGCGAGTCCATATACCTGCATATACACACACCTGCATGCACACATACATAACACACACGTGCAAACATGCACACATACGTACATGGGCATGCATGCAAACACACACACACATACACGCACACAAACACACACACACACACACACACACACACATACACATGTTCACACACACACACACACACACACACACACACACACACACACACACACACACACACACACATGTTCACACATATTCACACATATGCACATGCAGTACACATCAGCATACAAAGCAAATCATTAATTCAACACCATGCTAACACCCCACACACAAGTCTAGTATACAACACATTGTTACATTCCACAGGCGTAACACACACTCACACACAGGTGCCCAAATATGTTGAAAATGCACCTGACACACATAGCGATACGCCATTGACCTGTAACCTTAAACATACGTTTGTAAGTTAGAAGTAAAGCTATATGATAAAACCTCTATTAAAGGACACCTTCGAAACGCAGCCACCTCCTTCAATAGGACACCATTGCTCTGTTCTATTTGACATCCCTTGCATTGACATGTGAATATATAAACCCTCTGAAATAAGGACACCTCCATAAACAGGACAGCTAACATGGTCCCGTGGTGTCTATATTATAGTGTACTTAAGAGGACACAAGCAGTTTTCATAATACTAAATCCAAATGTTCCGGTGTATCATGTACCGCAGTAGTGGTTCATGTGTAGGGATAATGCGGCAAATACATGGCTACCCATACAGTATAATATATAATTATAATAAATGTGTGTGTGTGTGTGTGTGTGTGTGTGTGTGTGTGCATGTGTGTGCACAAAAAAATTAACAGTGAAAAGAACTCTAAAGATATTGAGAACGAAGTGTCTTTGTAGAATTGCAGTTATTTTTTCCTACAAATATCCACCAGCATTGGGTGCACATGGACACACACAGGAAGTACACCAAATGGCTTTTGAACTCTCCAACTTCACAGGTGTAGAAGACGTCGTCGGTTGCTAGCTATTTGACACCAACCTCACTCGTTCACACATGCCATTCACCCCACTCACCTCACACAATGGGAAGAGCAGCAAGTGAGAGGCTCATTCCTCAGATAAGAGCCAATAGCACACTGCACAAGTTGCATAGAAGGCAAACGATAAGTGAAAAATGGCCAGATTTGCAGCCTATTAGATGTGTCTTTGTGCTAAAGACACAAAGAGTTATTCCTTTCCATAACATTTGCAGTACGTGTAAATGGGATGGAGAGGAACAACATTTGCTGGATATTTAGAATTTTTAGGTATGACTGTCACACTATTTTTATCGAGAATTACCACATACACATGTATTATTGTATGTGCACAAACAATCACACACACACACACACACACACACACACACACACACACACACACACACACACACACACACTCACACACACACACACACATACACACATACACACACACACACACACACACACACACACACAGTTGGGCAAGGCCATTCCACGGTGATATTTACATAGTTGGCAGAGCACATACGTAATTCTTGTACAGTGGAATCTCCCAACAAAGGACACTTTAGGACAGCCTTTTGGCCCTTTCTAAGGAGGTTGTCCTCTTTGGGATGTCCAAAATGTATTGTATCTATAGAGCGAAAAATTTTGAGACTTCAAGCTGTGTCCTTTGTGGAAAGATTGTCCTTCTCTCGGAGTGTCCACTATCGGAGATTTCACCGCAGCAACTACTACAGACAACACTGATTACTGTGTACATGACTTTCATACATGGCTCATTGCACGTACATGTCTACATACGCACACAAACAAATAAGAACTATATAAATTCCTTTGCCTTCCAACAGAACTGGACACAGGACATGGACTCTTACCGTCTCACAAGTAGTCAATCGGCCAAAATTAAAAATACACTCAAGCTTAGTCTGGCGTAGCCGACCCAATTGCGTTCAGCACAGCAAACATGGGTCTGGCCATGCGGGATTACTCAAACTTGGGTATTAAGTATGTATCTATGGTAGCACATACGTACATACACACTCCTGATAGTATACACCCCTCGTTCTCTCTCCCTACCTCATGAACAGTACTAAAAACAGCACAAATAATAAGTACTTTTGATAGCAGTTATGCAGTGTTAGAAATAAGGAGCAAGCGTCGGTTGGACAAATGTCCTAGTATTATCATTTTGGGTCAGACAATTCAGCTTTGCTTGGACATAGTTTTGGAGAAGTACTTATGTGCCACAGCAGATGTACCACAGTAGATGTACCACAGTAGATGTACCACAGTAGATGTGCCACAGTAGATGTGCCACAGTAGATGTGCCACAGTAGATGTGCCACAGTAGATGTGCCACAGTAGATGTACCACAGCAGATGTACCACAGTAGATGTACCACAGTAGATGTGCCACAGTAGATGTACCACAGCAGATGTGCCACAGTAGATGTACCACAGCAGATGTACCACAGCAGATGTGCCACAGTAGATGTACCACAGTAGATGTGCCACAGCAGATGTGCCACAGTAGATGTGCCACAGTAGATGTACCACAGCAGATGTACCACAGCAGATGTCCCACAGCAGATGTGCCACAGTAGATGTACCACAGTAGATGTGCCACAGCAGATGTGCCACAGTAGATGTGCCACAGTAGATGTACCACAGCAGATGTACCACAGCAGATGTGCCACAGTAGATGTACCACAGTAGATGTACCACAGTAGATGTGCCACAGTAGATGTGCCACAGTAGATGTACCACAGTAGATGTGCATCAACAGATAATGAAAGCATAAAATTCTCAGTACTAATGACTTGGTAACATCACTGTGTGTGCATCAACTGAGTATTAGGTAGTGCTCAGCCAAATGTCCGACCCAAACCTTTCTGGGTCCAACAAAATTCCAAAATGGTCAGACAATGTCTGAATATTGCACGTTATTTCTAACACAGGTTATGTACATAAAGTCAACTGTAGTTAACCCTTCTATGTAGCGCCACTTCTCTGCAATAGATACCAAGCGTCATGTGTGTTTCATAAGATGTCGCCAATGAAGGATTTTTTTACATAATTATCATTTGCAATAATACTTTACTGACAAAGACGACTGAAAACATCTTGTGAAGTGAGTTTTCTAAATTACTAGGACAGTCAAAATTACCAAAAACACTACATACCTACGTAAGTAATAGGAATTTTAACAAACATGACATCTGCTCACATCCACATGTACAGAATGTGCAAACGTGTGTATTTTCAAATTAAGCACTTGATTTAATTTCTAATTTCGGTATAGCGTCAGATTAGAGAGGTTTCACTGCACATGTAAATACACATGACAGCCATGCATTGTGCATCATTTGAATTCATTAGCCAATCAACTCCTGAAAGCAATCCATGAGTACACATTTCGTGCGCTAATTAAATTTGACATCCAATTTGCGGCTACAGAGATAGCATGCATGAACACACACACACACACACACACACACACACACACACACACACACACACACACACACACACACACACATACACACACACACACACACACACACACACACACACACACATACACGCACACACACACACACACACACACACACACACACACACACACACACACACACACACACACGCACACACACACACACATACATAAATGGATGAATGGATAAACACACAAATAAACACACACACACATATGCATCAACAAATAATCTCACCAACACAGCCACTTTATGACCTCTGCCGGTAAGCATTGTTCCAAAATGTTCAATAAATGTGGATTTTCCGGTACCGGGAGCTCCCGAAAGGCCAACTCTAAATGTTGCCTGCTTGCCAAGTTGCTGTCGTCTGATGTTATGGCGTGCAACCTCGTCCAGCATCCATGTTGCTTCCTTCTGTCGTTCAGGATGGCTGGACTCCACTGCAGTACGCACATAAACAGCAATAAATAACAGTAAACAAAAACATGTGACAATGGTTGGTATGGTAGGAATAATTATTGCGTAATGAGTGAACAAACACTACCTAACAATAGAACAAAAATAAAAATAGGTTTCTTCCTGCTTGAAACGACTCACCGAGGGTAATTGCTCTCGCAAGACTCGCTCTGTCGCCCTTTAAAACGCCGTTTAGAAGCACACTCGCGGAAAGCCTTGCACCGTGAGTCGCCATTTATGGGCTCGAAACGCGTATCTAACGCAAACATTCCCCTTAGCAGCGTGCTTATCATACCTTCACCTCCATTACAGAGCCCGAGCGAAACCACATCAAGGCTTCATCCTCTGTTCATTATGAATACGGACAATCACTAAACCTAGTAAACGGTGGCGACACCCGTTCGTTAGGCACTGCAGATTACAATTGCTTTGTAGTGTGGCAAGATACAGGGAAAAGAAAGTCCTCTGTAGCAGCCAAAGGGAGAACGGGCGTACGACCGTGGAAGGTAGCAAGCCCGAAGAAGCCTGCGAATAGCTTTCTTGGAGATTATTCAGCAACATTTCTGTAGCTGTAGTCTTCTCGAAAATGGGCGAACGGTTAGTTTATCAGGTCGTACGCGGTACGCCTCTTGTCAATGAGATTTTGTGATGTCCCTGTGCCGTCCCATGGGTGTGTCGCAGTCTTGCCGCTTGCGGAAGAGTGCGTGAATTCTTGTCGTTTTCTTCTCTCAGGAAATCACTATGGAGCAGAGGTGTACTAGTGAAGGTGCTACTTTTAACAATTTTCGTCTTTCTTTTCTCATCGAACTTCTTTGCTAATGCGAAGCATGTGGTGAGCATTGTGTGTTTGTTTGTGTGTGTGTGTGTGTGTGTGTGTGTGTGTGTGTGTGTGTGTGTGTGTGTGTGTGTGTGTGTGTGTGGTTGGCCCAAAGAATTTCTATGTGTAGTGTTTTTGTACATACTCTTATGTACTTATGACTTGCGGCTGGTACCCCTAAGGTGGAACGCGATAGCGTATCTTCAGTCTATAGTACCCCATGTTGCCCTGGCCAATGTCTTTCTATGTCTGTGCACACTATCCCATTTGATTTCACTGAGAGAGTATGTATTGTGTGAACTGTACAATGTCTTTCACAATCGCGAGGCATTATAGCTTCTCATTCAAGGCATCCATACATCTATTAGCATTGCACCCATGCATGACCCCCCCAATGTATGCCTAGCTGCTCAATGAATACTCCCCAGATTGTGTGTCAAATCACATGATAGTCGCCTGCTATATCATGCCTACTCAGATGGCAGTAAGGTTGTATGTGAACATCAGAGAAGGGGCAATAGGCTATGTATGCTTGTAGCAATCTCCTATAATACTGCTCATACTAAGTGACTATACTTTCTGGCTCGAGTTAGCCATCTTGTTTTTTTGAACTTCACTCTTCAAAGTTTGTGATGTGTAGTGTGATTGGGTACTCAAATACTCCTGTTTGCTGTGCTGCCCCATATTTTGGTGGGTTGAATGCATGTGAAATTGAGTTTGTCATCAGATTATACGTACATTTATTGTGCTGAATGTTTTGGTCTGCGACCTGCACTATGAGTTCCCTTCTGTGTGTGTTGTG
>CAUJGJ010000313.1:8267478-8269978 GCA_963170055.1 Halisarca cf. caerulea | reverse complement strand
GTGTGGGTGGGTGGGTGTGTGGGTGTGTGTATGCGAATGTATGTGTGTGCACATGAAGAGAGCATCTGTCATCCAGTTGGAGGAATCCGCTGCTTATTAGATTAATGTCCCAATCAATAGTGCGTAAAATGATATCAGGAGCTCCACACCTTTGGAATTGGCCGTTCTGAGTTCTTTGATTGTCATAAATCTGTTTAGCAAACTGAAAGTGTCACAGATGTTGGTCACTAGAACAATGCAGATCACTGTCTGACTACTGACTCTCTAATGGGAGGCAGACAATACTGTCTTAGCACGACATGCTGTGACCGTAATGACCCCATAGTATGTACAGTACTTTTCACAAAAAACTGGACAACGAACGGCGGTCAAACTGTGTACGTACAGTGACCGACTGGGCTATGACCACTGTACGTACAGTGTACGTACGGGTGTTGTTTGTGCCTACGTGTTTTTTTCCTCTGGCTGACGCTTTCGCAATTGGCTCGTGGCTTTTGCCTTTGCATCTTGAAATGAAATTCGCTACTTTACGTTCCTAAAGTAAGCCATTCTTGCTTGGAAAACCGATTCCAGCTATTTAATATGCACAATAAGGATAAAGTAATTACGTATTATTGGCCTATTGTCCATATTATGGTGTACGTCTGGTGAGTGTACGGTGTATGTCCATTGATTGACCTTCCATTTGACCACCATTCGTCATACGTCCAGTTTTTTTTATGAAAAGTACTGTATATACGTATTATATGTGTATGTGTGTGTGTGTGTGTGTGTTTGTGTGTGTGTTTGTGTGTGTGTGTGTGTGTGTGTGTGTGTGTGTGTGTGTGTGTGTGTGGTTTCACACATGTACGTATGTACCGTGACCCTGTAATCAAAGTGCATGCATAGCAGGGTGTACACATGTATGTGGTTGCTGTAGACAGGTGACTGCTGAGGTTGTCACTGTAGACAGATGGTTACTGTAGACAGGTGGTTGCTCTAGACAGGTGGTAGCTGGAGATACAGGTGGTTACTGTAGACAGGTGGTAACTGGAGATAAAGATTGTTGCTATATGCACAGGTGGTTGTTGTAGACAGGTGGCTTGTTTGTTGACACAGTTATTGCATTTGGCACTTGACTATCCGACTGCTGAGATGAGCATGTCTACTCTAATGATGTTTGGCTCGTCAGTGTTGCAATGTGGCCCGACATGGTGTGTGTATTCAATGATACCAACATGCGTATGTAATGATACCAACATGCATGTGTACTGATACCAACATGCATATGTACCGTGTGATGTACGTATGAAACACGGTTCGCATGTGCTTGCTCTGCTGTAGTTTGAGTTTAAGCTGTTTGTACAGTGTTGGTGCGTAAATGTATAGGGTTTTAACCAGTTTCTAAACTATTGCTGAACAGCATTCAGCCCCTTCTTGTGAGTCACCAGCATTGAAGGGGCACTTTTTCAGTTGATGGACTATGATCTCCTGTAGTCAATTAACAGACCAAACCACAAAGATCTGTATTTTCCCAGCACTGCCATAGCATAGAACAATACAGATCACACAGCTACTGTTTGAAGCATACAAACTAGCCAGAACCTTTGATGTTACAGTGCATCAGTTTAGAAGCATTCAATATTATTTATTTCACATAGTGTGTGGTGTATAGTATATACATGTATATATATATATATATATATATATATATATATATATATATATATATATATATGTGCATACAGTGAAACTTCCATGATAAGGACACCACTGGGACCACAGTAAGCTGTACTTTTATGAAGGTGTCCTTATTTCAGAGGCTTCAACTGTACACATGTCAATGTGAGGGACTATGAAATGGGACAGAGCAATGGTGTCCTGTTCAAGGAAATCTCTGCATTTCGGAGGTGTCCTGTATGGAGGTTTTACACTGTTGCGTGCACATGCCACCTGTATAGTGTAGCATTTGTTCGTTGTACATGTTGAGCTGTCCCAATGGCCCATGCTGCAGAAGTCATAACAAACACCACACCACACCTGTGAACTTGGAACCCGTAGACGTGTACATACGTACGTACGTATGTTAGTATGTACCCGTATGCACGCAAATACCATTAGATCCACTTAGCAAGCATGTAATACAATCTGTGTCATTGACGTGGAAGCTCAAAGGGTCACTTGCGAAGGATCTTGTGGTCGTATGGGTTTTGTTGCTGTTTGTGCATACCTAAGCAGTTGACTCCCAGTGAGTAATGTGGCAAGTGCTTCACATTTCTCTCTCTCCCTCAGGAACTACGCTTGAACGGAGAACTTGATGATCACGTTATCCACCGCCGACAGGTGAGTCATATGACAGTCATGTGACGATCAAGTGACAATCATGTGATCACAGTTACTTTGCACCAATGTGTGCTAATATCATAGTGGATTCAGTATTTTCCCTGTCAGCCTGCCATATGTACTTAAATTGTATTAGTACTGTTAGGCCGAGTTATTATATTATATACATGCATACGTG
>CAUJGJ010000313.1:8244978-8259978 GCA_963170055.1 Halisarca cf. caerulea | reverse complement strand
TGTATATGTGATTGTTCACTCCTTTATGTGTTTTTCTATTTAATGTTACTCTGGCGCTTTGTATTTGTGCTATTAGATTTTGTATATAGTTTGCACACAGCGTTTAGTTTGCACACAGTAGTTTTAAATCAAGTGAAGTGTGTTTCTCTCAAGCGCTGTGTTGTGTAACTCAACTGACGTATGTACGTACATTTGTTCCTGCTGTCTACAGAGCAATGTAGCTGGCCTACCAGGTGAGACCGGGCCCCAAGGGAAGACGGGACCATCAGGTGCAAGGGGCGAGAAGGGAATGAACGGTCAGCCGGGTGAGCCGGGAGAGAAGGGTGGAAGAGGTTTGAAGGGAGGAAAAGGAGAGCGTGGTTTAGACGGCATTCGTGGACTACAAGGACTTATGGGAATGAAGGGTGCTCATGGTGCCCCTGGTGCTAAAGGTGAATCGGGTGAAGACGGTCTTCACGGTGTACAAGGTCCTCGTGGTGAGCCTGGAACCCCAGGAGTGAGAGGTCCGTCGGGAGCTGATGGCAAACCCGGTTCAACCGGTAAAACAGGAGCTCCTGGTTTAGATGGCAAGCCTGGACACCACGGGAAGAACGGCAAAGACGGGAAAGACGGAAAGGATGGCACTGATGGAAAGCCTGGTCAGCGTGGTCTACCCGGAGAGAAAGGAGACTCTGGTGATGATGGTAAGCCGGGCAGTGATGGCAATGACGGTGTCAAAGGAGAGAGGGGTGAAACTGGACCAGCAGGAAAAGACGGAAAACCAGGAACAAGAGGAGAACCAGGTCCTCCAGGTATGCATGTATGTACACATGTACGTATGGTCACGTGCGTTTTGTGCAGAAATTCTCCAAGCAGCTGCTTATAATGAATAAGAGAATAATGTGGATTACATCAGATTGTGAATGATTGCCCTTCATAGTTGTACATGTCCATCACTTTTTGGTTTATTGATGGGAAATTCCCCTCCGAAATGCTGCAGGACCCCCTGGAATCCCCAAAGACGGTGTTATCGGCCAATCGGCTTCTCCCCTCAGTCGCAGTCGAAGACAAGCAGTGAGTGCTGATCGATGCAGAGTGGAATATCATTGTAAACAGATCTCAGAGGACACTGAGAATTCTTCATTATTCATATCAGAAATTCACTATGGCAATTTGCACTTTCACAATAGAACATTCATTGGGTCGTGTGAATTTAATCGCTACATGCAGAAATTCACCATGAGAGATTTCTTTATACCGAGTTTCCACCCCAGTTATCATACTTATTGTTCTCCTAGTGCTAGACAACATCTACTGGTTACTTCAGAACTTTTCTTGTTTTCTGTGCTGTTTTCAGTCAAAATGGTAGAAATGTGGCCATTTTTAGTCATACAATCACAAAATGACACTCAAATAATTGCAAATGTACTGTGTGGATAAGTATACATGTAAGCATATGTCTTTATACTTATGTCTGTGCACATCCGTAGGGCCAGAAGGGAGAGCCCGGAGAACCCGGAGAGAAAGGTGAGAGTGTGTGTCACTGTCAGTCATCTTCACAATTGGCATTTTCTGAATGCGCACAGTGCAACGAGCACAAGACATCGTGTGCTTATGCTGTACAAATGTGTGTCTGCACATACACAAATGCACATGCTGTTGTGCAATAGACTCTCTTCTGCAGTACATTAGCCGGTTAGCACGATGCTGCTTAAACAAGGAATATTGTGCAATACAATTCACATACGTACTTTTGTGGACCATTATTTTTAGTTAAATACGCTATAAATGCAGATAATTTAAAAGCAAGAAATACTTCAGCTAAGAAATATTTGCCATTAGCCACAAGTTCCTCTCGTCAGCCAATTTCCACCTTGCATGCATGCAGTGTTGACTCTCATGTATTACACACTTTACCCAGCAATGCTGTTTCTAAGCTGTAGGTAGCACTATGTATGTATGTACATACATACTGTTCATGCTGCCAGCAACGCACACCATTGCCTTTCAGCTCCTCTGCTCCTATTGCAGGTGATGTGGGTCCCATGGGGCTTGGGGGCAAGGAGGGACAGAAGGGAGAAATGGGAGACATGGGGTTGAGAGGTGAACAAGGAGATCGAGGATTGAAGGGGGAGAAGGGAGATGGCGGAGAGAAGGGTGATGAAGGAGCCATAGGAGAGCAGGGGCAACCTGGAACACCAGGTCAACCTGGTGTGACTGGACCACTGGGAATGCCAGGACCCCCTGGAACTCAAGGTGAGGAGGGAGTGTTTATTTTGTGTGTGTGCGTGCGTGCGTGCATGCATGCGTGCGTGTGTCCATGTGTGTGTATGTGTGTGTGCTATGTGTATAATATTATGTAGTTGAATGTATCCATTTACTACTACAACATTTTACATATGTATCCATACGTATGTACACATGTTTTAGTATGCACACAATGTACATATATCCATGTGTGTTCATTGCACATATTATTATGCAGGTATTATGGGTCTCCCTGGTGAGAAGGGGAGCAATGGAAGCCTGGGTTTCAAGGGAGAAAAGGGAGACCTTGGACCTCAGGGACCGCCTGGACCCCCTGGTGGTGGTAACGGATCTGTGAGTGTGTGTGTGTGTGTGTGTGTGTGTGTGTGTGTGTGTGTGTGTGTGTCTGTGTGTATGTGTGTGTGTGTTCATGTGTGTGTGTGTGTGTGTGTGTGTGTGTGTGTGTGTTTGTGTGTGTGTGTGTGTGTGTGTGTGTGTGTGTGTGTGTGCATGTGTGTGTGCATGTGCATGTGTGCGTGTGTTGTCCACCGTGTGGGTATGAACAGTTACCGTATGTCTGTGTTACTTGCATGCATACGTACATCTGTATAATACGTAGTCCTGCTTCATATGACTGTATACGAGTATGTACAACTGTTTATGTGTCCAAGTTTGGCATTATATGTGTGTAGATCCCTCTCTACTTATGGCAGTGTGGTGTGAAAATCCATGTACTCAGACAAACGTTAGCATGCATATGTACATATGTACATACTCTCCCCCCTCCCTCCTCACTATACTCTGTTTGTGTTAGTCTTCAGGTATTGGTGCACAAGTTAACATACATACATACATATGTACGTACTCTCCCCCCTCCCTCCTCACTCGACTCTCTCTGTGTTTAGTCTTCAGGCATTGGTGAACAAGGACCTCAAGGAATTCAAGGCCCACCTGGCGAGAAGGGTGAACAAGGGATGAAAGGAATGCAGGGCGAACGAGGTGCTGATGGCGGTCAAGGTGGACCAGGGGAGAAGGGTATGGTTGGACCGTCAGGGCCCCCTGGTGTACCCGGATTGAGCGGTCGACCCGGCCCAGTTGGACGAAAGGGAGAACCAGGAGAGCCCGGACCTCCAGGTACGAGGCATTCTGTGTTTTTTCCCATATTATTATTATTGAACAAAAACACAATGTACTCAAAATTGTCATGCAATGAACCATACTACACTGACTATCACGTAACATCACTAGAACAGCACAATTAGTGAAGTAGTTAGATGATTCTAGCCTCACTGACAGCAAGGTCTACAATATACTGTGTGTAGCATTTACAGATACGTACATACGTACCTATGTATACAGCCATCACGCCCTATGTACTAAAATGAGAGTGGCCACATTTTTTGTTTACAAATATTGCTTTTCAAACAACTTGCAAATGTACGCAGTAGCATGTGTACATTTCCCAGTGTATGTGGTAATACACCGCACACCATACCACACTGTACATGGTACTACACCACACCGTACCACACTGTACATGGTACTACACCACACCGTACCACACTGTACATGGTACTACACCACACCACACCACACTGTACATGGTACTACACCACACCACACCACACTGTACATGGTACTACACCACACCACACCACACTGTACATGGTACTACACCACACCACACCACACTGTACATGGTACTACACCACACCACACCACACTGTACATGGTACTACACCACACCACACCACACTGTGCATGGTACTACACCACACCACACCACACCACACTGTACATGGTACTACACCACACCACACCACACTGTACATGGTACTACACCACACCACACCACACTGTACATGGTACTACACCATACCACACCACACTGTACATGGTACTACACCACACCACACCACACTGTGCATGGTACTACACCACACCATACCACACTGTGCATGGTACTACACCACACCATACCACACTGTGCATGGTACTACACCACACCACACCACACTGTACATGGTACTACACCACACCATACCACACTGTGCATGGTACTACACCACACCATACCACACTGTGCATGGTACTACACCACACCACACCACACTGTACATGGTACTACACCACACCATACCACACTGTGCATGGTACTACACCACACCATACCACACTGTGCATGGTACTACACCACACCACACCACACTGTACATGGTACTACACCACACCACACCACACTGTACATGGTACTACACCACACCATACCACACTGTGCATGGTACTACACCACACCACACCACACTGTACATGGTACTACACCACACCACACCACACCACACTGTACATGGTACTACACCACACCACACCACACCACACTGTACATGGTACTACACCACACCACACCACACCACACTGTACATGGTACTACACCACACCATACCACACTGTGCATGGTACTACACCACACCACACCACACTGTGCATGGTACTACACCACACCATACCACACTGTGCATGGTACTACACCACACCACACCACACTGTACATGGTACTACACCACACCACACCACACTGTACATGGTACTACACCACACCACACCACACTGTACATGGTACTACACCACACCATACCACACTGTACATGGTACTACACCACACCACACCACACTGTACATGGTACTACACCACACCATACCACACTGTGCATGGTACTACACCACACCACACCACGCTGTACATGGTACTACACCACACCTTACCATAATGCATTACACCTTGTTCCATTGCTGACTTGCAGGTCCCGAGGGTCCACCCGGACCAGAAGGTCTGAAAGGCTCCCAAGGAGTGCGTGGTTTGAAGGGACAGCAGGGAGAGAAGGGAATGGATGGTCACCCTGGATCTAAAGGTTTCCCTGGCGACCCTGGGGACCCTGGAAAAGATGGTGACCCCGGGCAACCAGGTCTCCCTGGGGTTCCGGGAAGTAAGGGATTTCCTGGGGATCCTGGACCCGCTGGAGAGCCAGGTGAAGATGGGGAACCTGGAGCCAAGGGCATGCCGGGAGAACCAGGACCTCCGGGAGAGAAGGTGTGTGTGTGTTTTCTCATCATACCAACACCAATTATTTATGTTCACTTTTCGTAATTTTTACTCTCTTGATTGTTTGTTCATTGCATGTATTTGTTTACTCTCCTACTTCTTTGTTTCTGTTTGCTTGCAGGGTATGGGTGGTCCACCTGGTGCAGAAGGAAGAAAAGGAGAACCAGGAATTCCTGGAGAACCTGGAACACCTGGTGCAGAAGGACGCAAAGGAGAACCTGGTCCACCCGGGGAAGACGGAGAACCTGGTACACCCGGACGCAAGGGGGAGCCCGGAATGAAGGGTGAGCCTGGTGACCCGGGAGAGACCGGACCAGAGGGTCCCCCCGGCCCAGAAGGTCCCCCCGGTATGGATGGTCCACAAGGTCCCCCAGGACGTATCGGTAAACCAGGTCCACCTGGAGAACCAGGAGAAAATGGAGAACCAGGAGATCCAGGCAGGAAGGGGGAACCTGTGAGTAAAGTGGTGCTATACACTCATATACCGTACAGTACATACGTGCTGATTCATGTATTGTATTTTGGTATGGGGGTACATTATGGGTGGGTCAAAGGAAAAAGTGGGCAACTATGGGCAAATCAAAGGAAAAAAATGTGATGACATTTATGATCCAGCACAGGTCAGGTCACTGGTGTCACACTTCCTAATTAATGTTAATTGGTGGAGTAATTGGCTAGCTAAAAACTGATCAACTTTTGATGAGTCTACCCACTAACAGTAAACAGTCAATGGTTGCCAGGATACAAATTAGTTATGTCCTGTCCAGGTGTGCTGCAGCAGAGAAATACAGTGCTGATGACCTCAGCACTGTTGTTCTGCTGCAGCACACCTGGACAGGATACAACAAATACCTATTCGATCATTGTACTTCTACATAAATACGAACGCATAAATTTGATGTAATATGTGTAAGCATGCGCATTACATATGAAACTGAGAGCACCCCTACACTGCACTCACTTTTATATGTGGGGAACATGCATTTAACTATTGTATTTATGCTAATGTACAGTGTGGTACGGGACATAGCTGACTAAAACTAGTTTTGTTAAGGAGAAATTTGTCTTAAGACTGTTCTCCTTGTGAAAGTTCTACTCTATATTTCTGTATGTGTAGATTGTGCGCTGTTGACATGAGCTGTTTTAGGTAACATGATTCTTGCATAGTACAGCCGTTAGGTGTTCCATTGACTGTTGCATATGTTCTACTCTCCCTCTCCCCTCCCACCACCCCACCCCCCGTAGGGCATGCCTGGCCGAAATGGTACTGACGGTGCTCCCGGAGAGCCCGGTGAACCCGGAGTAGGAGGAAGAAAGGGAGAGCCCGGTCTTCCCGGGATGAAGGGAGAATCAGGTGACCCTGGTGACAATGGCAGGAAGGGAGAACCGGGAATGAAAGGAGAACCAGGTCAGTTTCACATACACTACATACACTTGACCATCCCTGTGTCAGTGTGCATTCAATAGATACTTCTCTATAAATTACTACTGCATATTCTTTTGGAAAATGGTTCCTTACCTATTTGCACATGTGTGTGCAGGTATGAAGGGAGAGCCAGGCAACTCCACAGAAGGGGAACCAGGTGAACCAGGTCGTAAGGGATCGCCAGGAATGAAGGGAGAGCCAGGAGGACCAGGAGCTGATGGTATGTACTGACAGCAAATTCTGTTTGACTGTAGTGTGTGTGTGTGTGTGTGTGTGTGTGTGTGTGTGTGTGTGTGTGTGTGTGTGTGTGTGTATGTGTGTGTATATATGTATGTGTGTGTGTGTGTGTGTGTGTGTGTGTGTGTGTGTGTGTGTGTGTGTCACATGTGTGGGTGGGTGGGTGTGTATGTGGGTGTGTGGGTGTGCATATATGTATGTGGGTGTTTGTATGTGGGTGTGTGTTGTGTGTGTATGTAAGTGAGTGAGTGAGTGCATATGTGCATTTACCATATATGCAAATGTACCTATCGACTCCAATACTGACAGTGTGTATATGTACATATGTATGTATTTCATTGTCTGAATCTTGCATGCGCACAGGTAATCCTGGACGCAAGGGAGAACCTGGAATGCCTGGTATTCCTGGAGTAAACGGCACTGACGGAATGCCCGGGTTAATGGGACCACCAGGACGCAAAGGCCAGCCGGGTGACGATGGTGCACCAGGTAGGAAGGGTGAACCAGGTGACCCGGGTCTTCCTGGGAGAAACGGCACAGATGGTCCACCTGGAGAAGATGGTGATCCTGGAAGAAAAGGTAGGCAAGCTGGCATGTACTGCAATAACAATTTGTTTGTGTGTGTGTGTGTGTGTGTGTGTGTGTGTGTGTGTGTGTGTGTGTGTGTGTGTGTGTGTGTTTATGTGTGTGTGTGTGTGTGTGTATGTGTGTGTGTGTGTGTATGTGTGTGTGTGTGTGTGTGTGTGTGTGTGTGTGTGTGTGTGTGTGTGTTGGTATGTGTGTGTGTGTGTGTGTTTATATGTGTGTGTGTGTGTGTGTGTGTGTTTGTATGTGTGTGTGTATGTGTGTGGGGGGGGGTGAGTGTGGGTGTATGTGTGTGTGTGTTACAGAAAGTATCACTACTTCAAATGATGCTAATTCTTGAAATGCAACCCCTAGCCCTTACTTTAGAATGAGCAAAACTTCTGCTTAGAAGCAAGTTTAAGAGATATTCATCATGGCATGCATGCATTGTTCAACTGTTTGGAAGTTATACTTTTTTGGATTCACGAATGCGTATGCCTCTAAATTGTCCTGTACAGGATGCATCCTATGCACTTAATAAATCCATATGTATGAACACTGACTGTGCTAAGAAATTGTTACATTGTTTGCTGTGTGTTGTGAACTGTAGGACAGCCGGGCATGAAGGGGGAACCTGGAGAGGATGGACCAGCTGGAACACCAGGACGCAAGGGAGAGCCAGGTCTACCTGGATTGCCAGGGGCCCCGGGATTGAACGGTACTGAAGGAGAACCAGGCCGAAAGGGAACACCCGGAATGAAGGGAGAGCCAGGAGCTGATGGAGCACCAGGACGCAACGGAACCAGGGTGAGTCTACGACGATGCACTACCTCACTCGGGCATCCATATTGCTGAGAAGGGTACACTCTGCCTTTTATTTATGTCTGTGTTATTTGATAATAGAACAATATTGGCTAATTTTAATACAACAAAACGTTTGAGTGGTAATTTTCACTTTGTTATGTCTGTGTTCCACTGTATTATGGAGTACGGTAGTACTCCATATGTAGGATTGACACGGAAAAAACATGGCCGCCATACATTAGCGCAAATTTTGTTTTCGTCTGAAAACTAACAATGCAGTACAGTTAGTAACATTTAAAAGTGATATTGGTACCTTTTGACACACTAGCTATAAGATGAAGTAGTTAAAACCCTTCGTAGGCCAATTTCTTTAAAGAACTTTGCAATTTTAGACGAAAATGTATGGCTACGCAACACCAGTACCATTTTAAGATTATTCTTATTCTTCTTATTCTTATTCTTCTCGTCGTTTTTTCGAACTGGGCTACAGGTCGCCACGAAGGGTCCAGAGGTCTCATCTTTCGCCAGTGAGCTCCGATTGTTAGCGCGAAGTGCCTTTTGTAGGTTTTGAAGCAACACCTACACTTCTAAAGCGAGAAAAAAATTAATAGACAAATCCCATACATTCGCCGGATCAGCCATTTTCAGATCGGCGAAATGACTACGCGAGACTAGACATACGCGTACGTGCACAAGGTCTGCACTTTGATGATCGTCGACTTCAGCGCTCTTTTCGTTCGATCATTTGTTTCTAGATGGGTACATTGATATTAGTCAGATAACTGCATAGATTTCTAGTTTCTTTATCTTACAAGATTTGATCGTGTTCCTTCTCAACTGTAGTGGAAACCTATTCAAGGAACCGTTTCGCTATAAAAGGAAAAACCGCATGAACAAGGGTGTATAAAAACCATTTAAAAATGGTACAAGGATGTAGGATTGACACAGGATCGTGCAAAAAGCCATTATCAAAAAAGGATTCTCCAAAAACACTTGGAACAAGGTTAAGTTGCAAAACTGGTACAGGGCTAGGTGGGCAAAGGGCAAGACAGGCATAGGGCTAGACGAGCATAGGGCTACACATGCATGAGGCTAGATGGGCATAGGGCTAGACAGAGTTTAATTGGACTGAATGTACACTGTGCAAATTCCTACATCCCGCATGTGCAGCACATTATACAGTACATATGTGCTGCGGGATGTAGGAATTTGCACAGTGTACATTCAGTCCAATTAAACTCTGTCTAGCCCTATGCCCATCTAGCCTCATGCATGTGTAGCCTATGCTCGTCTAGCCCTATGCCTGTCTTGCCCTTTGCCCACCTAGCCCTGTACCAGTTTTGCAACTTAACCTTGTTCCAAGTGTTTTTGGAGAATCCTTTTTTGATAATGGCTTTTTGCACGATCCTGTATATGTACGCACATGCATACACACATATACACATATAATGTATACGTATACACTTGCAGTATGTGCACACATACGTACATACACACATTTATACTACACAAGTAAATCTATACACACATACACACACATGTATAATACACACATACATACACACATACATACACACATACATACAATAAGTGTCAGGTAGTGTTCACATGTACTGTATGTACATAGCACTCATCAAAGACACTTCGTGCTGTTTTTGTAGGGCAATGATGGACAGAAGGGAGAGGTTGGAGAGACTGGGCCCGTGGGTCCAGCAGGTCGCAAGGGAGAGCCAGGTCTACCGGGAGAACCAGGAGAAGACGGCGATCCAGGTCTGTTTGCACACACTCTCTCGTTCGTTAGTAGTTCTAGCACTGTTTATGCAAGCCGATCTGTCACGTATTGCCGTGTATGTGTAAGGTTCATCATCATTTGAGTGTTTTTATTCTTTTCTATATTACACACACTGTAAGTATCTGTACTCTTGTGTCCATGTGTGTACAATGTGTGTGTTAAAAAATTCTGCATAAATTGGATAAAAATTTCAAGTAACTACAATTTATGTATTAATGATTAGATGTTTGTTTGCTCATACTTACGTATGTACAGTAGGGACACTTCCACACTTGCACAACGTGTAGTTTAAATTCCACCTAGGTTCTTAGTTACTGTACAAACTCTAGTGCCATCAGTTCAAATTTGTATCTCGTGAGTCCACACTCTTCTTGTTCTTCCTCCTCACAGGGCGCAAAGGAGAACCAGGTATGAAGGGAGAGCGAGGATTCAATGGGACTGACGGAGAACCAGGTCCTGTGGGACCAGCCGGTCGCAAGGGTGAACCGGGACTTCCGGGAGAGCCTGGAGAGGATGGAGAGATGGGAGAGCCTGGAAGGAAGGGAACACCGGGAGAGCCAGGAGAACCAGGTACGTACGTATGTGTTGATGTACTGTGAATTCTCAATCCACAACAATTTGTTTTTAAAAAATTGGGTGGATTAACAAGTTTAGCAGATTATCCAAATCAATGTGCAGGCACAGGCAGGCACACCCACACATGTGCACACACACAACACACACACACACACACACACACACACACACACACACACACACAGGCTTCAACATCACTTCATCTGCTACTTTCAGGTATGAAAGGTGACGATGGAGCTCCAGGACGTAAGGGAGAACCAGGAATGAAGGGAGAAAAAGGAGACATTGGTCCAGAGGGTCCTCGGGGTTTGCATGGACGAAACGGCTCAGACGGGGACCCAGGCCCGAAAGGAGAGGTTGGAGAGCCAGGAGAGAAGGGTAAGCTAACCCCTGACTGCTACCCACTAGAACCTAGCCTTTGACTCCTACACACTAGAACCTAGCCTTTGACTGCTGCACACTAGAACCTCAGCCTTTGACTGCTACACACTAGAACCTCAGCCTTTGACTGCTGCACACTAGAACCTCAGCCTTTGACTGGTGCACACTAGAACCTCAGCCTTTGACTGCTGCACAGTAGAACCTCAGCCTTTGACTGCTGCATACTAGAACCTCAGCCTTTGACAGCTACACACTAGAACCTCAGCCTTTGACAGCTACACACGAGAACCTCAGCCTTTGACTGCTGCACACTAGAACCTCAGCCTTTGACTCCTACACACTAGAACCTCAGCCTTTGACTGCTACACACTAGAACCTCAGCCTTTGACTTCTACCCACTAGAACCTAGCCTTTGACTGCTACCCACTAGAACCTCAGCCTTTGACTGCTACACACTAGAACCTCAGCCTTTGACTGCTCCACACTAGAACCTCAGCCTTTGACTGCTGCACACTAGAACCTCAGCCTTTGACTGCTGCACACTAGAACCTCAGCCTTTGACTGCTACACACTAGAACCTCAGCCTTTGACTGCTGCACACTAGAACCTCAGCCTTTGACTGCTGCACACTAGAACCTCAGCCTTTGACTGCTGCACACTAGAACCTCAGCCTTTGACTGCTGCACACCAGAACCTCAGCCTTTGACTGCTACACACTAGAACCTCAGCCTTTGACTGCTGCACACTAGAACCTCAGCCTTTGACTGCTGCACACTAGAACCTCAGCCTTTGACTGCTGCACACTAGAACCTCAGCCTTTGACTGCTGCACACTAGAACCTCAGCCTTTGACTGCTGCACACTAGAACCTCAGCCTTTGACTGCTGCACACCAGAACCTCAGCCTTTGACTGCTGCACACCAGAACCTCAGCCTTTGACTGCTGCACACTAGAACCTCAGCCTTTGACTGCTGCACACTAGAACCTCAGCCTTTGACTGCTGCACACTAGAACCTCAGCCTTTGACTGCTACACACTAGAACCTCAGCCTTTGACTGCTGCACACTAGAACCTCAGCCTTTGACAGCTGCACACTAGAACCTCAGCCTTTGACTGCTACAACTACTTTTCAAAACTTTCCTTCATGCACTCACATGAATGTTCCTTTCTCTCTACAAGAATGAAGCATTCCATAAACAAGTACATACATAGCTACATGCTTACATAGAGAGAGATGGGGTGGGCTTTTCGAGTTTTCACCTTCATACATGCATACTGCTACACTGTACACCCATACATTCGCACATACACAGTACATACGTACATACACAGTACATACGTATGCATATACACAGTACATTCGCACGTACATACACAGTACATATGCACATACACAGTACATACGTACATACACAGTACATACGTACATACACAGTACATATGCACATACACAGTACATACGTACATACACAGTACATACGCACATACACAGTACATACGTACATACACAGTACATACGCACATACACAGTACATACATACACAATTCACATCTTTCTCTGTTGTTACAGGTGATCCTGGGGAGGATGGTCCAGTTGGTCCAGCTGGCAGGAAGGGTGAACCAGGTCTACCTGGAGAGCCGGGAGCCAATGGTACCACCGGAGAACCTGGTCGCAAGGGTACACCTGGAATGAAAGGAGAACCTGGAGCAGATGGCATGAAGGGAGAACAGGGTCCAGAGGGTCCTGCAGGTGTGTGTGTGTGTGTGTGTGTGTGTGTGTGTGTGTGTGTGTGTGTGTGTGCGTGTTGTGTGTGTGTGTGTGTGTGTGTGTGTGCGTGTGTGTGTGTGTGTGCGTGGTGTGTGTGTGTGTGTGTGTGTGTGTGTATATGTGTGTGTGTGTGCATGTATGTGTGTGTGTGTGTGTGTGTGTGTGTGTGTGTGTATGTGTTGTGTGTGTGTGTGTGTGTGTGTGTGTGTGTGTGTGTGTGTGTGTGTGTGTGTGTGTGCATACGTGCGTACATGTGTGTGTGCATGCATGCGTGAGAGAGAGAGATGGATGTATTTGTATATGTGAACACCTGTTCATATGTGCGTATGTACATAGTACGTATATCGCATATGTTTATATGCATTTGTCACTGTGTGCACTACATGTGTGTACATGTGTGCTTAGGAGGTACATGTATGTTGTACTTACTTCCCTTCATATGACCACTTACGTAAATATGTACTCACTACATCATCATATCCACTGCAGGACGCAAAGGTGAACCAGGGCTACCAGGTGACCCAGGAGATAACGGTGAACCAGGTCTTCCGGGATTCAACGGAACCAAGGGGGATCCTGGTATTGAGGGCCGTAAGGGGGAGCCAGGCATGAAAGGAGAAAAGGGAGAAGATGGAAGCAACGGCTTGCCTGGATTACCAGGACGGAACGGTACTGATGGTGCCCTGGGACAGAAGGGTGAAGTTGGTGAGAAGGGTGAAGTTGGTGAGCCTGGTGGGGATGGTGACCAAGGTGAACCTGGAGAGAAGGGAGACACTGGTGAAATTGGACCGAGAGGCTTGAACGGTACGGCTGGCATTCCTGGAGCAGATGGACAAAAGGGAGAACCAGGTACGTACATATGCACACATGTACAGTGCTTACATATGCACACATGTACAGTGCGTACATATGCACACATGTACAGTGTGTACATATGCACACATGTACAGTGTGTACATATGCACACATGTACAGTGTGTACATATGCACACATGTACAGTGAAATCTCTTTAACCTGCCCCTCAATTTGAACTTGGTAAAGTGTCAGATTAGGAGGTTGGCAGATTACAGAGCTTTCATGGTACATACTGTGTATCTAAAATATAAAGCATACGCAGTGGAGAGGTTGATATGGAGTCAGAGGTCCGATATTTCTGCAATTGACTGATCTACCATGTTATATAATATATATCATAATTACGGTAAACCAACATTAGATGAAAGTACGTATCTACAAAATGTGTAATTTTCAATCCCTCTATAAATTCCAGGTGAAACTGGCTCGGATGGAGAGAAGGGAGAAGCAGGTGAACCAGGTGACCAAGGTGAAAAGGGAGAAGTTGGTGAGACGGGAGAAACTGGAATGAAGGGAGAGAGAGGTACTGATGGTGTGCAGGGACCACCTGGATTCAATGGTACCCAAGGAATGAAAGGTTTTTTTTTGTGTGTGTGTGTGTGTGTGTGTTTGTGTGTGTGTGTGTGTGTGTGTGAATGTGTGTGTGTGTGTGTGTGTGTGTTTGTGTGTGTGTGTGTGTGTGTGTGTTTGTGTGTGTGTGTGTGTGTGTGTGTGTGTGTGTGTGTGTGTGTGTGTGTGTGTGTGTGTGTGTGTACAGGGATACATGCATGTGTGCATGCATGTATGATGACATTTGATTAATGCATACGTGTATGTTTGTATCATGTATGAGTGTGTGTATTTGCATCTGCTCCATAGGTGAACCAGGAGTGGAGGGCAGGAAGGGAGATCCTGGACAGCCGGGAGAAGATGGAATTCCCGGAAGAAAGGGCGAGCCAGGAATGAAGGGAGACCCAGGTTTGTTTGTTCTTCTACATTTTTGCGAGATTCCCTGTTGTCTGTACTCATCTACGTAGCTACCCCGACCTTTCTGCTGTGTGCCTTCAGCCATTTTACATCCCAGTTCATATATTCTATGTACTATGGTCACAATACAGTCAAACTTGGTTAGTAAATATACTCTCAAGCTCCATATAAATAAGTACTCATTGTTAGAAGTGCATACTTGCTATCAAAAGAATTTACTATCAGTTTTTGTTTCAGTACTGTACATGAGGTAGGTAGAGGGCAACGAGTACTTATTATCAGTCTTCTTTTCAGTACTGTGCGTG
>CAUJGJ010000313.1:8232478-8234978 GCA_963170055.1 Halisarca cf. caerulea | reverse complement strand
GAACATTGGGACAAGTACGTTGTTATTCAGATAATTCACCTTAAAATTGTTATCCTCGAGAACTACCTAAGGCTATTTTAGCTAGAATACTCAGCTAAGTTAAGACCTTTGCTGACTTTGGTTACATTTTTTTGGCTGTTTTAGCGAGAATCGAGTCATCAACGGTTTTCTTTGTCTATTGCGCAACTCTAATATGGCGAATAATAATAAATAATGCACATAAAAAAGAGCGACAGAAAACGCAGCGCTTCAAGTGGTATACTCAATGAATTGCTGTGCAACTCCTGGCCATTAGAGCAGAGAAATGCATCAGATTTTGCTTCTGTAGACCCTGAGCCCTCCATCAAGGATAATACTGTCCCCACTATGTACTTTAGTTAGTTACTATACTTTTGTATACTTTAGATACTCAGATGTATGCTACTATTATATACTGAGTGATATTACGATGTAATATTGTGATGTGAAAAGCACCCCCCTTTCTGGATACCAGGCTACGGGCATGCATACCTATAGACTGCTGAACTCCCAATTCTTGGAGAGACAGTCACAAAAGTATCCTGTGCGTAGATTACAGTTCGCACTGCTTTGACCATACGTTGATAGAAGTTAGTTCTTAGAAGTTAGTTAGTTAAATAGACAACAGCCTATATGCTTTGACCATATAGGTATACTCCAAACTGCACATTGCAAATTGCCGTGCTTTACATACTGATTCAGAAATTGTGGCCATTGTGATCAGTAGTGAGGATGGTACTAAATCTTGATTGCTGCATTTGTTAACTGCTACGATTTATACATTTCTTATACACTTCCATAGCCTTCCATCATAACGATAGTCCTCACAGGATTAGCTGCTATTGGATGGATTGTGCTAATAGGAGGATTTGGTGCTTCTAACACTCAAACTGGGTGAGTGAAATGCCTTATTTGCCATAAATATGGACTACAAGCAGGTGAGCCCGCCCTTGGTAGGCTCACCTGCTATGTCGCATCATGTGCATTACTGGCTGAGTTGAACATTACATGACTGTGAACGACATGTAACATTAGAGAATATTCCTGGATAAACTGATATGGGAATGTATGCATTGGATAATGTTGGAGAAAACACAGTTTTAAGTTTACCCTCCCTCCCAACCCTAACTTGTGTATGCACTTTAAATGTTATTAGAAGCATTGCATCAGTGCATGTTTGGTGCTTCTGGTCTCTGGAATACTTGACAATGTATGCGCATTCCGTAAATGCATACGGAAACATGGCATCTTTTCTGCACAAAAGGAATTCATGCGGCGTTCTTCTTGGGTGGGGAAAATTGTCCTCCACGTAGGTAGGTTATGTGCACATCGGGCTTTAGAGGGGCGTTTCTGGGGTAATAAGGAATGTGATCACATTACAACGCCTTTGTGAGTTAAACCTCGTGTGATTTGTATGACTGAAGGATGACTGGTTGTGAGGTGCTGGTGAATGCTCTTCTATAAAAAATGGATCCGAACAAGTGTCAGTGCTGAGCAACGGTTAAGTTTTGTGTATTATTGTGATTCAGAATTTTTGGGATAGGTATCCTCTGTGTGTATTTTTAAGAGCAAATGCCTGTGAAAACGTTTGTGTGCGGTATGGATTACTGATGAACCAAGCAAACAGTGCGATTACTTGCAATGTTAGCCCAAATGTTTACAAATGGACTGTTCACTAGGCTTATCAGCAATCCTTGCCTTACAAAAAGTGATCTGAAGAGTATTCTTGGGCATTAGTTCTTACAAAACCACGCAGGGATACATAACCTAACCCTTAATTCGTCAGCACTATCCGAATGCGTTGAACCACAATAATAGTTGCCTATTGGATCGTTGGAGTTGGGGACAAGGTACAGCTGCTATACAAATCAAGAGATGTATACACACGTGCAATCTAAGTCAGGTTGCAACTTCCGAGAAGACACCCTATTTGTGACGTAATGCAATGTATTGTCAAAGTCACCTGGCATTGGTGTGACCAAGAGTAGAAGAAGGATATTTGTTGGAGCGAAATTTCTTTTCAAAACGTGGAGATGAAAGTGATCTGCTGGAGTTTCAAGAATTTGCAAGCTTGTTAACAAAGGGTAAAACTAACTTTTTACTGTAGGAACTCATAAAAGCTTGTTCCTTTCGTTTTATGTACATGTGTTTGTAAAATATTTCTCCAAAAAGAACAGAAAAACCTGTACATCTCAGGAATATAATGGAATTTCTTAAGGCCCTGCGGACGGGTGAAAGGTTAGCTACCATTCCAAAGAACTCTTCACCATAGATAGATTGCCTCCACACAATTGCTAAGTACTCCACGTTTTGGGATGAAGTTAAAATCATATACATCAAATCAGTTTCAATTATTTTCCTTTAATACGTTAGTTCGAAGTAAACAAAGTGAAGAAATAGGGGTTTAAAGTGTTCAAATAGCTTACTTTTATCTTCGTTTTTCTACATTATCTATTCCAAAAGAATAAAAAGGGGGTGTATT
>CAUJGJ010000313.1:8212478-8224978 GCA_963170055.1 Halisarca cf. caerulea | reverse complement strand
TGAACATGTCTGTATATCCGGCACAGTTCGGGTTTTCCTTGACCAATCCCGTATTGTGAGGTTTCTGGGGAACATTCGATACAGTAACTGCTACGTATATACTGCCCAGCTACTGAATCATGAAGGGTGGAATTCCCAGAGAAAAAGCTTACAGCACGTTGCATGGTAAAATAGCGATGTTTCGTCTGTTCATGGAGTCTATATGATTCAGGCTTGCTATTTTATTATAATGGAGGTATAGGCCGATTTTTATTTGCACATATCTGACGGCCTGTGCGAGAAAATCGCAGCGGACTTTGACAACGTTCCTGGCGCTATCCGGTGGGTGACCTCGAAGGGGTTTCTTTCCGTTTGCTTGCGAAATGAAGGGTTTGGAATCGAAACGATAGTTGGAGAAAGCAGTCTCCTCGCAAGTGTTAGCGGATATGACCTCGTCTAGCGTAGCCCGACCCTCGCCTGTATTGAGAAGGATATAAGATGATTGTGTCTGGCTACGTGAGACTAGATATGACCTGCCTCAGGGAGATAGGTCATTCTTAACAATGTGCACGTTATATGTCATTTTGCAACAAAAACTGGATACGTACAAACGTACATGATAGTTCGAAATCACCCTGTCAGGCAGTCTATGAATACAGGGCTGTAACAACAATGCAGCAAGTATATGTATGGCACAATACTCTACTTCTATCTTTATGTTACAGTAGCTAATTGTAGTGGCATGTTGTGTGGACTGTACTGTGTGTACACGTGTGTGTGTGTGTGTGTGTGTGTGTGTGTGTGTGTGTGTCACTGTGTGTGTGTGTGTGTGAGAGAGAGAGAGAGAGTGTGTAGCTTTCAGTTGACCCTGCATTGACCATAGATAGACTACTCCAAACTGGCCATTGCAAATTGCTGGGTTTCACCCTACACTAGTACTGTACTGCAATTATGACCATTGTGATCAGTACTAATTCTTGAATATGTAGGTGTCCTTATATAATGAGCAGCTATATTTATGCATTTCTAAGACTTATTGATTCTTCTTCCATAGCCTTCCTGCATCACAATAGTCCTCACAGGATTAGCTGCTATTGGATGGATTGTGCTAATAGGAGCATTTGGTGCTTCTAACACTCAAACTGGGTGAGTAAAGTATAAGCTTGTTCACCATATGCATAAAAATATTATAATAATTATTATTATAATAATAGCTATTACTCTGATTGTATATGGGTATATACACATATACATAAAATTATACCATCATACTTAATATTTTACTACCAATTCAAAACATACTGCAGTGTTTTCGAGACGTTAGCAACAGCCTCACCGTTACTGAGGGAACTCATACTCACCGGTCTGAACCCCAATTTCATTGTTGCCATCCTCTCTCCGTTCCTCTTCATTCTGATGTTTGTGAAGTCCATCTTGCTCATGGTGCTGAAGAGACAGATGACTTACATCTCCGTCATCATGGGACCATTCGTATCTTTGTCAGCACACATGCAGTATGCTTACATGCAATCAGGATTACAGGGAGACCTCAATAATCTGACAACTTTAGAAGCTTTCCTGAAAGGCAAAATTTATAAGGGAATGGACAAAAAACACATTTATGCTTTGATTTCAAAAAAATTCTTTGAGAGCACTGTCACCAATCCCTTGACCTCCTCAAATATTTTCTGTTTGTAACAACTGCAGTAATTGACTCCATGCAGGTGTGTCATGGACATACTGATCATGATAGCCTGTACATACAGCCCTCCTTGACTTTGTGCTTGTAATAGATATTCATCCTGGCTAGCTTTGTTTTGATTGCTGGGGGTGCTATATTAAATAATACCAGTGCCCAAATCACATCTACTCGCTTTTTGGGCAGCACATCAAACAGCATTATTTCAGCTTCATTTACAGGAATGCTTTTGGAAACTATTTTCTTGGTGAGTTGACTTCAGGTTATTTGCAGTACACTGCATACTCAATCAGGTTGAGAAAGTTATGTGGACCGTGTCGTCTGTTGAATACGTTCCACTTTACACTTATGTACAGTTCACTTCCACCTTCTTTGTTATAAATGCTTGTAAGTTAAACATTGCAGTTTTGCTTATTGTGGCCTTTTTTTCTTATTGTTTGATGTATATATGGAGCTCCAAATGTACCAAAAGTGAGTTTTTTAGCGATAATGTCGTCAGTCCTGATGCACAGGCAGCCATGTTTTCCTGCGTCATCCCTTCATATGAACCACTACTATGGACATGATATTACGTTGATACGTTGTGCCTACTCCCTATTCATAATCATAGCCAACCCGACCTACCATGTCAATCATGCACAATTCTGCATACATAATTAGTATATTGTTATCTACAATTGGAAAACCGTATGTGGTTGATAGTCTATTATTATAGTACATACATATTATGTATGAACCCATATAGCCATGATGATATGATATATATATATATATATATATATATATATATATATATATATATATATATATATGTAATATTACTACTATTACATTGTAAATGTATGTTAGTAAGTATGTTAAACACACTATTATTGTATATTATATTATATTAGATTGGAGGACTGATTGCCCTATACTGTGCTACAGTGTTCTCAGCCCAGAGCCACGCCACCGAAGATGATAACGGATCCACTGGCTATAGGAAAGCTTAGTTCTTTACGCACCGTCAGGTTTGGAGGGCATGCACACACAGAACAGCTCCGTATTGTAGTGTTCCATTATTGTTATTGCTAAATGCTTCGATTGACTCATTAGTGTATCTGCTTAGTGTAGTGATCTTTGTATTACTTACTATACAACTGGCCATAACTTCGCAAACTACTGCACTTTAGTTTACTTGATCTACTATTAATCTACAATCATTGCAATAGTGTGTATAGACATTTATTTTAAATGGGAATAATTTGACATAAAGTTCATTATTGCATGTAGGTATGCAAGTGCATATATATATATATATATATATATATATATATATATATATATATATAGATAGATAGATAGATAGATAGATAGATAGATAGATAGATAGATAGATAGATAGATAGATAGATAGATACATAGATACATAGATAGATAGATAGATAGATAGATAGATAGATACATACATACATACATACATACATACATACATACATACATGCATACATACATACATAGATATAGATATAACTGGCAAGTGCACAATATCATAATAATTTTAATGCAGCTATTATTTATCTTAGTAGTTAAGACATAGGCGCAAGAGCTCTCTGGCATATAAAATGCCCAATCCCGATCTAGGGCAAGTGTATAATATGCCATACAGTCCTTAGTACCTATGTCATAGTTGAGTATATATCAATGCATCTGCTCATGGACTTTGAGCAAGTGTTCATATACATAAGCTTGACTCCAGGAATTCACCAAAACAATTTAAATTATTATGCTAAATATGGAGTTTTCGAGGGAATCAGCAGTAAGAATCCCCTAAGAAGACTTTCTTGGCTGTGATGCTAAGTTCGCTTCTTACGGTGATGAAGATTTTTTTATTTAACTTCTTTTTTGGGTTCAATGTATAGCATATTTTCTTGGAAAGATCTTCAAGGAATATTCCACAATGGCAGCCATTATGTGCAGCCATATGCTCTGAACAAGTGACCTGTAGTCCTCTTCATCACTAGCAGCTGAATGCTCCTCCTCCTCCTTGGCCTCTCCATCACTGTCAAAATGAATGTGGTTGTTCATTTTAATCCCCTTTTAAATTTGCTTCTTTGCAAGTCTTAAAGCAGTTTTACTTTTGGACTTCTTTTCTTGAGACTTTCTGCAAGATGCAATTTCTTCGAAAATGTCATCGTGCATGCATTGGTATGTCTGTATGAGAGAGAGAGATCATGCATGCAATAATTATAATATTATTATAATAAATGTTATTATAATATTAGCGTGGAAATGCTGCCTCTGTTCTTGGATCCTGTGATGCATGTGATTTTTGTGTTTGTGATTAGTATTATTTTGTTTGTGTCCAGTTTGTGTTTAGTCGTTGTAGTAATGTTAATCTGATTTGAGCCTGTATTTGGTAATTTTTGTTTGTTTGTGCTCAGTTTGTGTTCATTTGTTGTCTAGTATTATAATATTAATAATAATAATATTATTATTATTTTTATAGATTGATTGATAATATAATATATTATTATTATTATTATTATTATTATTATTATTAGGTCGTATTAGGCCAAAATGGCCCTTTGACCTTAAACTTGCTGCACATTACCATGCAAGCAGTATAGTGTGGGAAAAACAAAAGACACACATGTGAGCAAAAACAACTACTAAATGAACTCAAAATTCACAATGAAATAATTTGCATGCAAATAAAAGTGTATGTCTTGTGAGCCCATCATAAAGCACATGCACATTGTGATTGACAATAAAGTCTAAAAAGCAAAATGTAAATTACCACAAGTCGAAGGGGCGCAGAACCCGACATGCCTGCAGGGGTACCTTCACGCTGAAAAATCAAAAAGAACAAATGTGACCTACATTTTAAGACACAGCTCTGTGGTGGATGCATGGAAATGAACATGTATGCACAAGCCTATACAGGAAATTAATGTAAAATAATAAAGTAAAACTATAGCCCTAACAAATAATAAATAAAATTGAATTTACGGACACCTTTTGGCTTGCACACTGCCAAGAAATTAAAAGTAAACATATAACGCCATATATGCTATTATATATATAGTATATATATATATAGTTGACTTAGAGTCTGGATGACAGCAAACGTTCTCTGGTGGCCATAGCAGTTTGTATAAATTTTGCTACTGGAAGTGTACCTTGATCTCTGAACAAGTTTTGAACTGCCACCCGCCACTCACCATGGGATTGACTGGAAACCTCAGGGAGAAATTGTTCTCTTAGGGAATCGTAGAGGGGGCAGACCAACAAGAAATGCACTTCGTCTTCTACCTCTCCCGTGTGGCACAATGGGCAAACCCGATCATTGATTGCCAATGGAGGTGAGTGATGTCTACCCTTTTCAATCATCAAGTTATGGTTGCTGATTCTAAAACGTGTGAATAGTCTCCTGGTGCTAAAGTTCTCGATTGTCAGTAAGTAATCAGCCATTTGGTGCACTTGATGCGTAATTGTAGAGTAAAATCTGAGCTTGTTCCCCCCAGATGTTGTTACTCCTGCTTGGTTGTCTATTCTATACAGTAAATCTTGTGTAAAAATGTCGTTAATTCTATAGGTTATTTCTTGGATTGGAGGAATACGGTTGTAGGAGCATTGCAGGCCCAAAGTGGAGATATATGCAATGATTTGATAGAACCAGGAGTTCAGTTCCTTTTCAGCTAGTGAAATTGACAACTGGAGAGCATCACTGAGTAGCTGGCTAGATTGATGGGACATCAGGTAGAGTAGATATTCGATGGCTCGGAGTTTACAGTCACGCCCAATAGGGAATAGGCCCAATTCCCAATAAATGGCTGCATTGACACTGGATTATTATGAATATGGTGGTAACTAAATTCATATGCAATTATAATTTTATTCGTGATAAATAATGCGGTGCCAGAAGACTTTTACTGGGAAGAAAGGAGTTACTCACCCAGTTCCTTCAAAAGGTATAAAGTGTTGTCTTTGAATTGGATTGCAAGCAGCCTCTTTTAGTGCTAGTGTCAGGTTATTTCGGACTACAGAGCTACAATGAGGATTGCAGTCGTCGTGGTAAGCCAACTGAAACAAATTAATTGAAGTTACGGCTTGAGAAACAGGCTTGTTACTGTTTGAACGTTTTCCCTTGACTTTCTCTGCCAAATCTAAGTATAAGTGTTTGTAGTTACTTCAGCAGGGTTTCAGCGCGTAGGTCTGGTGTGGATTTGCTTTCCGTCCAGGAGTATTCTTATTTAGCGTTAGCGGTGGCGTTACTATACGAGTTCGGTGAACATGTCCAGAGCGCGCGGTTTCGGGTTTCCTTGACCATAGAATCTGATACTATAACCCTATGCCTTGACCAATCTCATGTTGGGAGGTTTCTGCGGGCCGGTGAACGTTATAAATTCGATACTTCTAAGTAATAACTGTCTGGTACTACTGTTGAAGGGTCCGTGGAATTCCCAGAGAAGAAGCTTAAATAACAAATTCAAATTGGTACAATAGCGATGTTTCGTCTGATCATAGACAGTCTATTAGATTCTAACTAGTTTTGCTATTTTCATAATACAGTGAAACTTCAGAATCTCTAATCCAGCCACCCTGGGACCAAGAAATGTGGCGTGATTATACTAGTCTGACGGGGCCAGACCGAATATTTAATATAATTTTTATGTATGGGACTGTCACAGCTGACTTTTGGGACCAAACATACATCAGAATTATGCATGACCGGTTTAGTCAGTGTGCCCGATTTAAAGAGGCTTGAATTAGAGAAGTTTCACTGCATAGTATTTATATCTATAATCCAGTTACTGTATAATTATAGAGCTGAAATTGTCTGTTCGCAAACTCCTCCTGCAGACAAGTACGATTGACTCGAAAAGTGAAATATTTGTGATCGAGGCACATAATGGCCATTGGGGAGTGTCATGGTGGGGTAGACAGAAGAATATCCTCCCTGCTTCAGGAGGGCACCGTATGAATTCCATTCGTATGGAAAAGACGCGATTATGCAGTATTCCGAAGACCAAATCGATCTCTGCCTGCTGGTGAACGATAGATTAAGTTGAACATTGAATTTCTGTTAACTGAATGCTTTTAATCACACTAAATTAGGGGTGGATGCATTATGGGAGGTGGGAATCTCAACATTCTGTCACATTTTTCAATGCATACATACATTTCCTTTTGTACGCATCAGTTTATCCAGGACCATGCACTTAAATATTATTTTACATATCACTGTGACATGTAGTGCTCAACTCGACAATGCTCATGATGCGACAAATTGAATGCACAGTACACGTCGCGACATAGCAGGTGATTCCGCAAATTAAGGCGGGCCGACCAGTTACAGTTGACAGCTATGGCTAGAGCCTTTGTACGTGATAGCTGAGCTGCCCAGCTATATTATAGTCTCCATAGACTGCGCAAGTTTAGTAACGCCATACAATTCCTGGAGAGAACCATGATGTCACAAATTTAGTTGTAATGTGTGCATGCATGTAGCTTGCAATTGGAAGTTGCCCCTGCATTGACCATAGGTAGACTACTCCAGACTGGCCATTGCAAATTGCCGTGCTTCACCCTGTACTGTACTGGAATTATGACCATTGTGATCAGTACTAAATCTTGATATGTAGTTGTCCTTTGAGCCACTACGATTGATTCATTTTTCTTCCATAGCCTTCCATTATCACGATAGTCCTCACAGGATTAGCTGCTATTGGATGGATTGTGCTAATAGGAGGATTTGGTGCTTCTGACACTCAAACTGGGTGAGTGCCTTGTTAGCCATGTATATTCTATATTATTATATATAATTATGTTATCATTCTTATTCTCTCCCAATTTAAAACACTTTGCAGTGTTTTTAAGACGTTAGCGACAGCCTCACCATCACAGAAGGAAATGACACTCATCAATCTGAATCCTTATTTCATTGTTGCCGTCCTCTCTCCATTTCTCTTCATACTGATGATCGTGAAGTCCATCTTGCTCATGGTGCTGAAAAGACATATGACTTACATCTCCATCATCTTGGGACCATTCGTATCTTTGTCAGCACATATGCTTATGTGCACATGCATACTTACATGTGATTATGATTTAGGGCAACCTCTGTAATCTGACAACTCTTTATTCCAACATTCTCTCTAATCCAACCATCTTATGAGGTGCAGTCACCATATTAATTAAGTATGCTAAGAGAACGTCATAATCCAGCACTTTTTTCAAGTCAATTCCATGCACTGAGTGTTGGATTAGAGAGGTTTCACGGTATTAGAGTTTCTAATTTTCACCTGCACCCATGCTGCATGGAATATAAAATTTCAATTTTTTTTGGCTTCTAAACCTAGGCAACATACATATTAAGTATTGTTATTATTATAATAATGAGTATAATTTAGGCCTGGACAAAGTGTGTGATATTCATGAGTTTTAAATTATTACCTGTTACCGACAATGGTAACTGCCATAATTGACTCCAAATGTGCTGGAATAATCATAATTGACTCCAAGTGTGCTGTAATTATCATAATAAATATGTCATATGCAATTCTCCTTGACTTAGTGCGCTATAGATAATCATCCTGGCTTGCTTTGTTTTGATTGCTGGAGGCGCTGTATTCCATTTCACCAGTGCCGTTATCACAACTTTTCGCCTCATTAGCTCACCTATCCATCTCGACTTTATATCGGCTTCATTTGCAGGAATGTTTTTGGAAACTATTTTCTTGGTGAGTTGACTTCAGGTTATTGGCAGTGCACTGCACATTTGATCAGATTGACAAAGTCGTGTGGACTGTGTCATCTGTTGAATACATTCCATGTCTCGTACTGACACATCATCCCTACATATGAACCACTAAATATAACATGGTTCATGATAATGCTAATATGCTGATACATTGTGCCTATAAAGTAATCCCTATGTAAATTATCATACCCAGCCCGATCTACCACATCAATCATTAATGCCCAATTCATGACTTTTTATAATACACTTGGAAAACCATATGCATGTCTATTTATATAGTACATACCACATTATGTATGAACCCATATAGTCATGATGTGCAGGCAGGTGGGGAAAATGCATATTGTGGATTATACCGTATTCTGTACCACACACACACACACACACGCACACACACACACACACACACACACACACACACACGCACACACACACACACACACACACACACACACACACACACACACACATTATATATTATTATATATAGATAGATAGATATAGATGTATACTGTATATGTGCTAATTTTCGCGGGATCTTATTTTCTTGAATCTCGCAAATGAGCCTGCCTTTGCAAAAATTCAATCATGAATATTTGGTTAGATATATAAATGCTTGTCTAAGATATAGTAGAGATTGGTCCATTCACGAAACTGAAATCACAAATTACAGCCAATTTCTTCATTCTATACGCCCTGTGAAAATATATATATATAATATAATGTATATAAAAATTTAATAATATTCAATAATAAATTTTAAATGAATGTTAGTATGTATGTTAAATGTACATGTACTGTATAAATTTAGTATAATTATATTGTATTACATTAGATTGGAGGACTGATTGCCCTATACTGTGCTACAGTATTCTCGGCCAAGAGCCACAATGAAGAGAATTACGAATTGAGCGGCTACAGGAAAGCTTAGGCCTTTACGCACCATCATGTTTGTAGGACGCACACAGAACAGCTCCATATTGTAATGCATGTACATTGTTCTTGCTAAATGAGCATATATTGAACTGACTCAATAGTGTATGTGCTTAGTGCAGTGATTTTGTATCATTTACTATATACAACTAGACCATTAGTTTGTGAATAACTTCAATTTTCTCGAGCAACTAGAAATCAGTACTGAATGTACATACATACAGATATACATACCCTACTAGGCACTAATTTTCTGGGAGTTTATTTTCATGAAGTTTGTGCATGAGCCTACATTAATTTCGCACTTATTCAATCGTGAATATTTGGTTCGATACATAGTCTAATATAAATTTTGCCCAATATGTAGTAGGGACTGATCCCTTCATGAAAATAAAATAAGTCACATGCAGCCATGTTCTTCAATTGTGAAATATGCGCCTAACGAAAATTAGTGTCTCTACCGTATGACATTCTGGAAAGCAGGGAACTTACCCATATTATATTCAATGGTCTAAGAAGAATTAGGGGCAGTTGAGCTAGTGGTGTCATGAATGGGCACGCAATGCCATGCAGTCAGCAATTGGAACTAACTTGGTTCATGCTACTGTACATGCAGTATACAGTTACACATGTCTCCCAGAATATCTGGTCCGCAAAAGATATATAGACCTGCCTTGGGCCAGAGTATTGTGCTGAATAATAGAATACATAGGTTGTATAGTGCAAGGCAAATGTACCAAGACAAACTTCTCTCTGTAATTGTGAAAACAACATCCCAACCAGCATAACTTGAACATAATATGACAACCACATACATACCATTCTTCCCTAACAGACACATACATACAGTACCCCATCCCCAACAGACACATTCATACAGTACCTCCATCCCCAACAGACACACACATACAGTATATAATATCGTACCTCCATCCCCAACAGACACATTCATACAGTACCCCATTCCCAACAGACCCATACATACAGCTAGTACCAGCCCCCATCCCCAACAGACATATACATACAGAACCCCCATCCCCAACAGACACATACATACAGTACCAGCCCCCATCCCCAACAGACACATACATACAGTACCAGCCCCCATCCCCAACAGACACATACATACAGTACCAGCCCCCATCCCCAACAGACACATACATACAGTACCAGCCCCCATCCCCAACAGACACATACATACAGTACCAGCCCCCATCCCCAACAGACACATACATACAGTACCAGCCCCCATCCCCAACAGACACATACATACAGTACCAGCCCCCATCCCCAACAGACACATACATACAGTACCAGCCCCCATCCCCAACAGACACATACATACAATACCCCATTCCCAACAGACACATACATACAGTACCAGCCCCCATCCCCATGCAACAGACACATACATACAGTACCCCCATCCCTAACAGACACATACATACAGTACCCCCATCCCCAACAGATACATACATACAGTACCAGCCCCCATCCCCATGCAACAGACATATATACATACAGCTAGTACCAGCCCCCATCCCCAACAGACACATACATACAGTACCCCATGGCCATCCCCAACAGACATATACATACAGCTAGTACCAGCCCCCATCCTTAACAGACATTCCGCAAATTTTGTATCAGTATCTGATTTTACCATTACACTATCCAAATATACTGTCCCACCATCCCCATATGTAGCTAGGTGCACACAATGCACCTTAGAAGAGCAAGTAGCAACAACTGATTCAGATATCGCACCAATTCAAAGCTCTAGGCTGACAGTGATAGACTGCTCTGTAACTCAATGTATTCCAGCTAGTATCATACAAGCATGTGCGTATTTTTGTACATGTATAAGCACACATCATGGATGTATGTATATGCATGCATATGCAACTACCGTGTGTCATGCACTTGGGCCATGAAGGCAAACCTAGTACACACATATGCGAATAGTTGTAAATGTTATCCAATATGTGGTTAGGGTATCAGTGATATAGAAAATGGTTAAAGTATTAGCGTGCAAATGGCCCATACCAACTGCAAAGAGCAACTAATGTGCACAAACAATAATATTGATAAGAGCACCCAACATCTCCACATGCATCTCCACACACACACACACACGCACACACGCACGAATGCACACACACACGCACACACACACACACACACACACACATGCATGCACGCACACACACACACGCGCACACACACACACACACACACACACACATGTACACACGCACACCATGCACACTGGGGTAATATGACTGGAAATGATGCACCCGGGTGTCTAGAATTAACGATTCCTATGTAGACTGTATATACTTCTAAACGGTGTTCCTGACTGCGTTAGAGAACACATGAAGTTTTTATATGGTTTGATGATCAACATATTGATCTCTACATGAAATGAGTATTACAGTCTGCTTATAATTAGTAGCTGTGTGCCCAACCAACCACACACACACACACCCCTACACACCTGGATGGATGCATTGAAATACATAGTACCCACAATTATCACAATACTAATTCTTCCCAAGTTGCCTTGTTTTATTGGATTTTTTAGTGTGTGTGTGTGTGTGTGTGTGTGTGTGTGTGTGTGTGTGTGTGTGTGTGTGTGTGTGTGTGTGGTGGGGGGGAATCAAACCGACCACATCATGCATGCATGTTTGTCCCTTACATCTGGTTCATGAATGTGAGTGAGCGTTGAAGACGCATGCATGGATCTGCAAAGGATTGGCTATATACTCAAAACAAGTGTACATGCATATGTACAATAAGGCCCCATTTACACGTATCTGGATACCCTTGTAAACGCATACTTTTGAATACACATGCAGACTATTTACACGAAACACTGAAAACGTATCGTGAATGTGGATACTTCGTATATATAAACAGATACCTAAGTGGATACCCTATAAACGCATTCAAAAGTATGTGTTTACATAGGTATCCGGATACGTGTAAATGGGGCCTTACAGTGCATGGAGCCCCTCTAATCTAGACCCCTGAATTGGGGACACCCCGGCCCTCTAATATGGACACATGCCACTGGAACCAAATACCGTACTTCACTATACTTAGCCATAGTGCATCTTCAACCCCTGAAATGAGGACACCTCA